>PGTU02007536.1:0-14152 GCA_002896215.2 Cicer echinospermum
TTAGCCAATCAGAATAAAGCTTCTCCACCCAAAAAGGAGAAAAAGAAAGTGAAACATTGAACCAAAGAGGAACATGAGTATGTATTTATTTGGAAAATAATCTTATATTTCATTTTGCTTTAATTTACTAACGTAAATTTTCATGTCAATTGAGTCTATATATGCATGATGAGAATTTAGTTGAAAGAGAAAAATATATTTGTTAAATTTATTTCTTTTCTATTTTAATAATTTTCAATATAGAATTTTGAGTATATCTATCATGAGCTTCTTAAAAAATAGTCAAACAATAGTCCCTTACTATTTTTTTTAAATATGAAGTTTATAATAATTAAAATTAGAGAGTATATATTTTATTAAAATTTGTGAGTTACACCTTTGGACTAGAATTCATACATTTTTTGTTTTCTATTAGGTCCAAGAGTGGACCCATGTCATTTTTAGCCTGACCCTTTCAAAATGGATCTAAGGGCAGAGCCGTACAATTTTAGCAAAAATGAATTTTATATAATAATTAAAAAATGTAAGGTTCACCTATGGATTAACAATTTTAAGAAACACTTTATTAAAGTTTATTAGAAATAGTAAGATTCGTCTATGGACTAGATCCATATTTAACATTCTCAGTTATCAATGTATCTTTTAGCAAATAAATATTCATTTAAAAAGTGTATACTTAAAAACTATTCTCATTTTTTAACTTTGGTGAAGTAGTTTTATTTACGATATGATGGACTAATAAAGTTTTAATGCTTTTGTTCATGAACTAAAGTTTAGATCCTAGTGCCTAGTCATCAAATTGAACTAAAGAAAAAGCGAAATTTTATTCAATTTAATAAGTAGATTATTCATATATATTTATCTATAAAAATTTGACTGTTGTCTTGTAATTTTTTATAGGTTATTTCTACAAGGACTCCGACTGTATAATAAAGGAGAATGGAAGAATATTGCAAAACATGTTGGTACAAGAACTTCAACTCAAGTTGCCAGTCATGCTCAAAAATACTTCAATCGTCAAACTCTTACCCCCGAAAAGAGAAAAAGAAAAAGCATCTATGATATGACCTTAGGGGAATAAGATTGTCACCCTATTCTCTTAAAGAAGGACATTCCAACTCCTCCTCCTCCAAATGCTAAAATACAACAAAATGACAGTGAAGTTACAACTAGAATTACAACAACAAAAAAACCTAACAAAAATTGTATGTAGCCCAAGTTCAAAACACATCAAACAATAGGCATTAAAGGATAGAATGATACTAATACCCTTTATGATTCAAATAACATTGATGTAATACTACACAAATATTACACCGTTCAATTATTTTGTAATGTGTTAGTTTGACCTTATTTTGTAACGTGTATGATGGTCTTATTTTATGACGTGGCCTTATTTCAAATATGAACCTAGTTTTAATGGTTTTATAGGTTATGATGATATTATACATTAATAGAAAAATGGGTCACTAGTTATCCAAAAGAGCACATGGGCCATGGTTTTAAAAGTTTGAGAGTTCTAAAAAGGTATAACAGCTAACATGAATAGAATGTGAGTTTAGATTATGCGTTCCAGATATAATTGTGTGAAAAATATTGGTGTACACTTGTATGGATGTCAATGGTGGACGTTGAAGAAAATTAGGGGAAGTCATAATTTTAAAATTTTAGTTCATAAAATAATTAAATATAATATTTTATTGTATATTAAAATTTTAACTTAAAAATTTATAATGTAAATGCACAATTTTTTTACAAAAATAGTCAAAAGATGTGGAATCAAATCGAGAAGTTGCACAAGTTTGAAAAAGATAGAGTTATGAATAATTTATTAATTTAGTTTGTTTTGTGAAGAGGAAAAAATTGAGAATCTCAGTTTGGTTGAACTTTTATAATTTCTCATAAAATTAGAATCAAATGGATGAAGAAAATGTTTATTTGGTTTTATTTGAACAAGTTAACACAAGTACATACACTTTTTTTCATGACACCTATATAAACTACAATGAGAAAAGTAATATATAATAATTAAAAAATACATGTTTTTTAAGATACCACTAATATAGTATTCAATAAAATATGATGGTTTCATTAGATAGACACCGATTGTTGATTTTAAATGATATGAAACCATACTTAAATTAATAGAGGTTAAGTTTATTTGATTAAGTTAAGTTTAAAATAAAACACTTAAAATAATTAGTTTTAATTAAAATATTGAATCTGTTGAATTATTGGTTTGATTTTTATATCATAGATGTAAGTCACACCACATAACTAGCATTTAGATTGAAAGAAGTTCTTTATTTTTTATTAGATTTTTATTTGTAATTTTTGTATAGGTTATTTAATATTTTTTTTGGGGATTTTGTGATAGCCAAAGTCACTATTAGTCTCAACAAACCTCCGTCTATGATGGGTGTATACATGTTGAGAAATGAAGATGTAAAGATAGTAAAAAAATTAATATGATAAATATAATATATTAATGATTTGATAGAAAAAAGAGATAAAAATAAAATGAGGCGTTGAGTTGATGTAAAACAACTAGGGGTGTTTGTGTATCATCGACAACAAATCAATATTCTAATATTACAAAAAAAAAAAAACTTTAAAGCAATTGATATATGGGGTACCGATGACTGATCCAAGACCCTAACCCAATGGTGTAAAATTATTTAATATTTTTATAAATGTATGTAGAGATAAAAATATAAAATTTTATATGATAAAGAAATAAATATTTGAATTATTTAATATTTTTTACCAATAGAGTTATAATAATATTTATTTATAGAATCTTTTTATATGTTATATCCTGTAAATATCATCATATTAACTATCTTCTTCGTTTTAGATGATTTTTATTACTGATAAATATATATAACTATGAACCATCATATTTCACATGTTTCTGTTAAGCTCAGTTGAAAAATGTTAAAAATTCTCTTGAAAATCACAGTTTCGATTCTTGAATCTATTATCACATTATGTGGGAATATTGACTTTAATCTTAGTCTTATTAATAAGATTATTTTCTCTCTATTTGATTTTTTTTTGTTTTAAGTTTTATTTCATCGAGAAGCGAAAGGATGTGCGTTGGCAGTTTTAATTAGGAGCGAATGGTTGGTCTCTTAACTTACATTACAATCAATTGGTAAATCATTCATTCATCATTCATTTTTTTCTTTTTCTTTTTTACGTTTTATTTGTTACTTTTTGAGAGTTTTATCAATCTAATTCATTCCTCATATTTAAACTGGAGATCTAATTGATCCTCTTTTCGCATTTTGCAAGCTTCAAAAGGTCTTGTCGTTCTTTAACCCCAACTATCTCATTTCATTGGTAATTTGAATAGGTAGAGATTTTATTGATGTTGAGTTTCTACTCTCATACTATACTGCTTATTTAGCCTATTGGAATAAAGCTTCTCCATTCATAATTGAGAAAATTAAAGTTAAACATTGGTCCAAAGAGTAATATGATATGTATTTATTGTACAATAATTTTTATTTCATTTTCTTTAGTTTACTAACGTGAATTTTCATGCAATTTCTATCTTGTAGATGGGGTTTTTGATATAAATATTCTATTTTTTAAATTTATTTCTTTTCTATTTTAATAATTAATATAGAATGCGTTACTTTTTGGCTTCTTGCAGGTCGCAACCTATGGTGCGTTTCTGTTTTTTTTAAATTTGAAGTTTATAATGGTTGCTTTTGGGGAGTATCTATTTTATTTTTTTTTGTGAGTTACACCTTTGGACTAGAATTCATATATATTTTTGTTTTCTATTAGGTCCAAGAGTGGACCCATGTCATTTTTAGCCTGACCCTTTCAAAATGGATCTAAGGGCAGAGCCTACAATTTTAGCAAAAATGAATTTTATATAATAATTAAAAAATGTAAGGTTCACCTATGGATTAACAATTTTAAGAAACACTTTATTAAAGTTTATTAGAAATAGTAAGATTCGTCTATGGACTAGATCCATATTTAACATTCTCAGTTATCAATGTATCTTTTAGCAAATAAATATTCATTTAAAAAGTGTATTACTTAAAAACTATTCTCATTTTTTAACTTTGGTGAAGTAGTTTTATTTACGATATGATGGACTAATAAAGTTTTAATGCTTTTGTTCATGAACTAAAGTTTAGATCCTAGTGCCTAGTCATCAAATTGAACTAAAGAAAAAGCGAAATTTTATTCAATTTAATAAGTAGATTATTCATATATATTTATCTATAAAAATTTGACTGTTGTCTTGTAATTTTTTATAGGTTATTTCTACAAGGACTCCGACTGTATAATAAAGGAGAATGGAAGAATATTGCAAAACATGTTGGTACAAGAACTTCAACTCAAGTTGCCAGTCATGCTCAAAAATACTTCAATCGTCAAACTCTTACCCCCGAAAAGAGAAAAAGAAAAAGCATCTATGATATGACCTTAGGGGAATAAGATTGTCACCCTATTCTCTTAAAGAAGGACATTCCAACTCCTCCTCCTCCAAATGCTAAAATACAACAAAATGACAGTGAAGTTACAACTAGAATTACAACAACAAAAAAACCTAACAAAAATTGTATGTAGCCCAAGTTCAAAACACATCAAACAATAGGCATTAAAGGATAGAATGATACTAATACCCTTTATGATTCAAATAACATTGATGTAATACTACACAAATATTACACCGTTCAATTATTTTGTAATGTGTTAGTTTGACCTTATTTTGTAACGTGTATGATGGTCTTATTTTATGACGTGGCCTTATTTCAAATATGAACCTAGTTTTAATGGTTTTATAGGTTATGATGATATTATACATTAATAGAAAAATGGGTCACTAGTTATCCAAAAGAGCACATGGGCCATGGTTTTAAAAGTTTGAGAGTTCTAAAAAGGTATAACATCTAACATGAATAGAAGTGAGTTTAGATTATGCGTTCCAGATATAATTGTGTGAAAAATATTGGTGTACACTTGTATGGATGTCAATGGTGGACGTTGAGAAAATTAGGGGAAGTCATAATTTTAAAATTTTAGTTCATAAAATAATTAAATATAATATTTTATTGTATATTAAAATTTTAACTTAAAAATTTATAATGTAAATGCACAATTTTTTTACAAAAATAGTCAAAAGATGTGGAATCAAATCGAGAAGTTGCACAAGTTTGAAAAAGATAGAGTTATGCCTCTTTTGTTCATTTCGTTTGTTTTGTGAATAGGAATGATATTGTCGTTCCCATCTTGTGCAACTGCTACCAATAGAGTTCCCTTATACTTGCGTATAACCAAGTTCCATCAACTTGTACAATTGGTTTGCAAAATTTAAACGCAGATATGCATGGAATGTAAGCCCAAAATAGTCTATGAAAGATTGTCATCCCATTTATCAAACCATGTTCATTATAAGCTGGGATTGTTTCTATTTTAATAATGGTTCCTGGAGCAAACGTTTGCATAACTAATAACCATCGTGGAAGTTGATTGTAAGACTCTTCCCAATTGCCATAAGTTTGTTCGATTGCCTTATTTTTTCCCAACCAAGCCTTTCTATAACTAATTGTGTAGTTATACAAAGCCTGAATCTGAGCAATAATGACATTCACTTTGATTGAAAGGTCCATCCTCATAACTTGCATTATACTTGCACATATCATGTTAGAATCGAGCTTTGTATGATCTTGTGATAGTGCAGAATTTGTGCATGTATCAGGCACATTCAAATTCCCAATAACCCACAATTCATTTTTTTTTTTTGCGTTTTGAAGCTCTACATCTAAACAAACAATTTGGATGTGAACAAATAATAATGTACCTTTCTAGATCTGATTTTTGCACCACAAAGTTCAATGATTGTTTTAGATGATAACACTTGATTGCATGTACACATTCATCCTTGTTCTGAAACTTCATTCCAACTTCAAGAGTTCCACCTAAATTTGGGACTTCGTCAATGAACATGTGATCAAATTCAGTTGGTTGGTTTGCGGTGGATAGATTGATGTTCTTCATGTGGAATGGTGGATCGAATACAGGTGGGATAAGTTGATCTTCTGCTTCCATATCTTCATCAATATCATCATCGTCAGAATCACCAGATGATTCATCGAAGTATGTTTCATCATCTTCACTATAATCACCTAATTATTCCTCATTGATATTATAATGGACACTAAGTGGAAGATCACATTATGGACTTGTTGGGAGAGATTCGTGATGAAGTTGTTGGGAGACATTGTGGACATGTTGAGTTTGTTCATTTTGGCTAGAGTATGGTTCATAGTGTTGTGATGGAGAATATACGTCGGATTGATAAGGGCTAGAGTATGGTTCATAGTGTTGTGATGTGATATAGTTGGGATTAGGCATGTTTGAGGTTGATGGTTGATTTGTTGAAGTAGGACCACTTTCAACTGTAATGTATAACTCAATGATGCCAAGTTGTGACCATTGTGCATAAACATCAAACATGAGTTGAACATCTTCGTCATCACAAACCTTCATCAATTCAAATCTAGTTGTATTTTCACCAAAGAAGACAAGGTGTCGATAAACTATATCAGTCATCGTCACGTTGTCGTCGAACTGCAACTTTTTCTTAATGACATTCTTTAGACGAGCAAGGTTGCTGCTAGAATGTACTTTGAATGCCTTTTATAATCACTTACAAATGTTTTCCCTTCAACTCCATCGACAATTGAACCATTGTAATAAACAATACAAATGACTTGTTGAGAAGCCATGATTATGTAATTGATAGAATGTATGATGAGATAGAAGGTATGATGAGATAGAAGGTATTGTGACACCCTAAACCCCAAAATAACATTTATAATAATATATACTAAATTATTTGAAGAAAACTTGCAGCGGATAAAGAAAATCTGTTAAAGAGAATAAAAAATTTAATATCTAATTTAGGATATCACATTTCTCTAAATACACATGTAACAATTCAACTTTGTTTTTTTTAATTATAATAGTACAATATCAATGAACTTGATTCAACTAGAATTTCTGGATTTAATTCCCAAGACTTACTCGTACTAAGTTTTCATATAAAAAGTCATTTATAATAACATAAGTAAAATACACATTACAACTCTTAATTCCCAGTATCACCTATCAGAGCGGGGTTTCTCCCAAACTTGAACTTCGAGACTCATTAACCTGTAATAACTGCGATTTTGCAAACGCAGGGCCAAGCCAGTCAAACACAAACAACGAAGGAGGTGAGTTTTGAAATCATATTAATTGTATAATATGAAGTAAGAAGAACACGCAAACAATCATAATAGAACCGCATCATAATCACTTTACGATATATCAAAATATTTAATTAAATAGTATCATACTATAACATCAAAGTCACTCAAGTAAAATAATCATCTCATTATAATATGCATCAAATCATCTAATTATTATTACCTTTGAAACACATCAATCACAACAAAACAATCACAAGGAAATGCAATGTTATGCATGAGCTTAGACTCTACTTCACAATGTGGTACCATTCTAACTCTGAAGTACTTGGTTAGGAGGCTTGATACTATGCCACCATCCCGGTGGACGGACAATTCAAATTGGCCCTGTCCTCATAGATCCCCTCAACTCAACCCGAGACACATATACGTGACAGTCGAGGTAAACGTGTGTTGCGTGGTAGCTCCTGACATTTGGAGTGCTACCTCCAAGTCACCTAGGAATTCCCCACCCGAATACCTCCAAGGTCTAACAATCTTGCCTTAAGGCTCAACAGCAGACCGCCACGATCAGGCTCATTCAGTTGTACTTCCCCGGAATCACTAGGCTTGTCAGGCCCTACCTATATGATGACAAAATAATCTCCACTTCACAAATTCACAATATTTATTTTCTCCCCTCGTTGGTATATGATACTCCATTAATACCGTCATCTCAGGCACAAATTGAAATCACAATATTCTCATCACAATTTATAACATCACTATAATTAATCACACATCATCATCATCATCACATAAACTCATCACAATTTATAGAATCACTATCATCAATCATACAACAACACATATATTCATCACAAATTTATCACATCACCATTATTAATCATACATTATCATCTTAATATAATTATCACAACACATCTATTTTCTTATTATAACATCATTTAATCGCATCTAAGCAAACATATGCCATACAATTAATTCAACAACCAATATCACAATAATATCACACACCACACTTTTAAAAATTACAGTCAAAATCACAATAATATCAAATGCCACACATTTAACAATTAAATCAATATCACAATATATCAAATGCCAACATTGTAACCGAATCAAATCAAAATCACAATAATACAAATGTCACCACATTCAAAACAAAAAATTAAACAATCAAACCCTACAAATATTTCATATCTATATTTTAATCTCCAATTTCCATTTTTCACATTAATGTAAGTTACCCTCAAAGGGCTACTGCCATACTGCGAGCCTGGATGAATCGTTGGGAAATACGGTTTTCCCTTTCATATCACAATATATTACACTCATGAATTTCAAAACGCCTCTCTCAACCCCTACCTTATTTCGACGCTTTCACCTATGAATTGATTCGACGCCCAACAGTCTTTGCTCTTTGACTCTTTTGTCCTTATTCAATCGATCTAACTCGACAGTTTATGGGTAAACGTCAAAAATAAATTATGAGGAGATATTCTAAAAACTAAATTTGAAAATCGGCCAAATAAAATTACCATAAATCAGAAAACCAATCAGTGGATAATATAGCCACTTTTCACACGGTCGTTTTGGCGTTGGTTTCACTCAAATCGGACTTACGGTGAAGGAGAACGATGCAAAATAACGAATTTTACAAACAGAGAAGTTGAGTATTTTAGAGAGAAATTGGGGTTGTTAAAAATCTGAAAAATTATGTTTAATTGATGAGTTAAATGAATGAAATAACATACTCAAATTTGGGCGAAAATTGAGAAAGTTTTCTGGAACATCGTCAAACGATAGGGTTATTGTTGTGTTTCCTCTTTGGCTTTACGACTGCCCTTCCAACTCCCTTCCCTTCTTTTGTTTGTTTTATTTTATTAACAATTAGGGTTCATAGAGTCAAACCCATTGGTCTCTTTATTTATATTTTACTATTATTATTTTTATTTTGTTAAAATAAAACTAATAATTATTTAATCTCCTTTTTAATATTCCTCCAAACACCTTTTAGTTTTCCAAACATTACTAATATTTTATAAATTAGAGTAATTAAAATAATCAATATAAAAAAAATATTACTAATAATCAAAACTCTCACATTTAAAATAATCTCTACAATTATACTTATTTCTCAAAATACTCACATTATAATAATACCATCATATTAGAAAATGGTCAAAATTATAAAATAAATAAATATAACATCAATATTTTATATTAATTACTAAATCATAATAAATATATATAAAATCACAATACCATAACAAGTATTTAAAAATAAACGAAATCAAACACAATATCAATTCTATATCAAGATAATTATTTATAAAAAAATAATTAAAAATAGAAAATAGTTATAAATAATTGAAATTATAACTATCTACATACTTAACATAAGTCAAGCGCACATAAAAATATTACATTAATTGGGTACATGTATATATACGTAAAATCGCATAAAATCTTTTTCTTTAAAATATATATTACACTAAAATACTATTTTTTTAAAATATATATCAAATAACAAAATATAATATGTATTATTTATATCGCTCATGTAATATAACATGTATCAAACTAACACATCATAGAAAGCATTCATATAACAAAAATTAGCTACGAAATTTATCAACATATATTCTAAAATAATATTAGTCATCAAATTAATTATTTAAAATTCTATTTAATTAATAAAGTAGTTTATTATAAAATTTGAGGTGTTACAGGTATGATGAGATAGAAGGTGTGGTGATATAGTGTGATCTAGTTTTCTATTTATAGAAGTTAGTAGGATTGAATAGATCAATTTGATTGGTCCACCTAAAAGTATGAGGATTGATATTTTTCTACTAAACCACAACCGTTGATAAATAAATTTTGATGGTCAAGATTAAAGATTGAATAAATCAATTTGATTGGTCCAACTAAAAGTATGAGGATTGATATTTTTCTACTAAACTACAACCATTGATAAATGAATTTGGATGGTCAATATTAAAGATTTAATAGATCAATATGATTGGTCCAACTAAAAGTATGAGGATTGATATTTTTCAACTAAACCACAACCATTGATAAATGAATTTGGATGGTCAAGATTAAAGATTGAATAGATCAATTTGATTGGTCCAACTAAAAGTATGAGGATTCATCATCAAGCATCCACAGCCATCGATTAAAAGAAATGAGCGGCTGAGATTCATCATCAGGGGATCGTTGCCTGGCCCTGCGACCTCTCAAAGAAGTCGTTTCCTGGCCCTGCGACCTCTCAAAGAAGTCGTTTCCTAGCCCTGCGACCTCTTGAAGGATTCGCAATGTGGGGATGCGACCTCCCACGTGGCTGAATCTGAGGATCGCTTTCTGGCCCTGCGATTTCTTATATAAACACCCCAAACCTACATCAACCAACATCATCAAACACACTTCCTCTATCTTAATCTAAAAGTTACTATCTCCAACTTCTTAAACACACTTTCTCCGATTTCTCAAACACATTTTCTTCAACTTTACTCATGGAATTATCCAAAAATCATAAAGCTGAAAGTTGATACATTCAAACATTTGTAAGTATTTTATATTAATTTCTTATATATTATTAATTTTATATTTTATATTAATGTCTAATAGTAGAATATTTTATATTATATTAATTTTAACTTTTTATATAATGTCTTATATATAAGAATATTTTTTATATATTAATTTATATATTGTTAATTTTATATTTTATATCAATGTCTATATATAGAATATTTGTTTATATTATTAATTATATATTGTTTATTTTATATTTTATATAATGTCTTATATATAGAAATAATTTTATATTATTAATTTATTATATTGTTAATTTTATATTTTATATTAATGTCTTATATATAGAATATTGTATATATATTATAATTTATATATTGTTAATTTATATTTTATATTAATGCTTTAATATATAGATATTTTATATATTATTAATTTTATATATTGTTAATTTTATAATATTTTATATTATTAATTTCAGAATCCCTCGAATGATAAAACTAAAATGTCATGTCATGCCATAAAAAACCGAACCAGCCATAATTACCGTATTTGCAACAAGCTGATTGGTGAAGTGGATCAAACTAGGAACTACAAGATCGATGTCGGTTTGATTACTGTTATGGTTGAAAGGTGAAGACCAGAAACTCAGTATTTTTCATCCCGGTAGGTGAGTGCACAATAACTTTAGAAGACGTATACTATATTTTAGGATTAAATGTGTCTGGTATTCCTGTTAGCGTCAAAAGAGTATCTAAGACATAACGAGTTTGAGAAAGGTAATTGTGTAGGTAGATATTAGATAATGGATGGTCATGAAGTGTCTTCCCCTATACCTTTTAGTGGCTATTTTAGTGCATGTTAGGTATATCCTGAAACATAAATGGCAACTACTAAGGATTAAACATAAAAACCTGCTAATAATAGGTATATCGGTTTTTCTATATTACATCATATACCCATAAATTTGGTAAATTATACATTATGCCCAATACATTAGAAAATCGGATTTCAATTAATAATTATTTTAACATTTTTAAATCACTTCATCTCTCTTCAGGTTTTCTCTATGCCCTAAAACTATTTTTCTCTACACTCTAGTAATCTTTAATCTATCCTTGAAACAACTTAAAACATATTTCTCTTTATTTTCTTGACATTTTGTCTTTTTTCTTTCTTGAATCAGTGTTTTATTTCATTTATCTACACATCTCCTCTCCCAATCTCTTGATATTAGTTATGACAGTTGATGAATAAAAGCAAAGAATTCCATCTTGCGAGTAAGTTTGACGCAATATGTGAATTTTTCGGTTCATTCGTTTCACTAGTGTGTTTGAATTTAAGTTATGGAAAACACTTGTATTTGATATAAATTTGTGAGGTACTGAAGAATGCACTTTTTGTGGGAAGATTTTAATTTTATTGACATTAAAAAATAAAGTTGACTTCCAACCAGACAAGAGAATGAAGTACATGTGTATGAAAGGAAAATTGTAGATCTTTAATTTCTACGACAATTATATTATAAAACATTTAACAGAGTAAATTTAGTGATAAAAATATTGATTTATAAAAAAGGCTTTTTAATTAATGATTAATGGGTACCACAAGAGGAATTTTTTTTTTACAAAACCAAGAGGAACTAGTTTAGTCCATCCTGTAAGTTGAAGTTTTCAATAAAGATTCAACATTCAAGAAAAACTATCATAATTATAAGAACTTAGAAAATATGATTCTCATATAAAATATAATAAATGCATACCTTCTTTCATAATATGATAAAGAGTAGAGACAATAATTAATTCATATTCAATTTATCTCTTTTCGGTTCCTTCTTTCTTTTGTATCATTTCTTAATGGTTATAAGGAGATAATTATGGTAGAGACATAATCCTTAAAATCATCATACAATAATATTTATTCATATTCAATTTATCTCTTTCTGGTCTTCTTTCTTGTGATCATTTCTTAATGGTTATAAGGAGATAAACTTTTATGGTAGAGACATAATCCTTAAAATCATCATCAATAACTCCCATCAAGTTACTGATATTTATAAGGTCCACTTGCACATTTCCATATTATTAAATAACACACTACGTGAAAAAAACGCATATACAGCGTTTTTTTTTAAGCCATTTACAGCAAGCTTTTCAAAAAATAAGCCTGTGGAAAACGAGCGCTTGTAAATGATACAACAACGCTTTTAAAAAAGCGCTATAAACATGTAAATACAACGCGCGCTTGTTATGCACATTTACAGCGCTTCTTCACAAAAAAGGCGAGGTAATATGGCACCCCATTATATGAGTTATTGGTGTGTATTTTACAGCGCTTTCTCAAAAACGCTCTAAAATGCCCAACCATAATTTCGTTATATGGTGGACATATATCGCTTTCTCAAAAAAACCCGGTAATATGCCCACCATTAATTTCGATCGCCAGCGTTCTCACAAAGCGCTGTAATATGCCCACCCATAATTTCATATATGGGTGGGCATTTTTACAGCGCTTTTTGGGAGAAGCGCTGTAAAAATGCACACCCATAATTTCAGTATATGGCGCGTGTTGCATATTACAAACGCTTTCTCAAAAAAGCGCGTGTAAAATGCCCACCCATAATTCATATTATGCGGTCTGCATTTCATTTACAGCGCTTTTCTTGTACATTTACAGCGCTTTCTCACGAAAGCGCTGTAAAGGTGCACCATTAAAGCGCTTTAGACAACATTTACAACGCTTTTTAATAAAGCGCGGTGTTAAAATGTGTTTTTTTTTTTAAACGTATGTAAATAATTATTTTGAAATGAAAAGCGGCTTTTTAGCTGTTTATGCAGTTTTTTTTAAAAAGCGCTGTCTTTATCTTTGTATCCAAAATTATTTTTGATCCAAAATCACTTCACAATCAGTGCACACAACAACAAAACATATTCAAATATCATAGACAGTTCACACAATCAGTAGAACAGAAATCAGAACTCTGTAACTTTATTAACATATATGTAACTTTGTAACTCTGTAATTTACAACCTAAGTAACTACATTCAGATACATATATACAACCTAATTTACAACCTAATTAACTACATTCAGATACTTATATATATATAACCTAATTTACAACCTAAACTACATTCAGATCCATATTCATGTTCATATATTGTGTCCTATGATCATTTACATATAATAACTAACAGAATATACATTATATGCACTAGCTACCATATAATATTCAGATCCCTTGCCCAGCAGCAAGCTATTTCCCAGAAAATCAAATAATTTTCAAGTCAAGCACGTACTGACACCAGTCTTCCTTTAATTCCATCAGATCTTCCTCAGAATATGATGGACTGGAATTGTCAAAGTACTGCAATATAAAAATTGAACAT
>PGTU02007539.1:0-16312 GCA_002896215.2 Cicer echinospermum
TCTTAAACAAAATATTAAGTAACCGAGACATTAAGAGGTTCCCCATTCTTAACGCCCAGTTAACTTAAACGATTTCAAAACAAATATAAAAACGAGACAAGAATATAACGTCAGTAAACCGAGACATTAAGAGGTTCCCCATTAACGCCCAGTAACTTAAACGATTTCTAAGTAACCGAGACATATTAAGAGATTCCCATTCTTAACGCCAGTTAACTTAAACGATTTTTCACAAAATATTAAGTAACCGAACACAACGCACATTAACGATTTTCAAAACACCGAGACATTAAGAGATCCCCATTCTTCCATTCTTAAAATTCTTAAAACATTAAGTACATTAAGAGGTTAACCGCCCAGTTAACTTTAAAATTCAAAACACGAGACAAAGAGATTCCCCACTTAACGCCCAGTTAACTTAAACGATTCTCGTAACCGAGACATTAAGATTCATTCTTAAATTAACACGTTTTTCAAATTCCACAAAACCACATCAATCATAATTCAACAACAAACATCAAAGTATGAACATGCCAAATACGACGAACACACATCAACATAATAAATTTTATTTATTCAAAATCTTACATACGTGAGGTAAATTCATTTCTCCCAAACGATACTCCAATCCTAACAAAACTCGTTTCCACACAACCACAGATAAGGCCCTAGATGCAAACTAAAAGTTTGGAAGGAGCCCTTACCTTCGCGTTAGTTCTAACGTGCGTTTCCGGTACCGCGAGCAAATCCGGTAAAAATCTCCGCTCGCAACGTCGCCTCTAAAATGGTCCCCTAGCACCGTAGCGTGGTAGTGAGCAACTTTCCCTTCTAACTCTTCGCGAAATGAAGTTTGGATCTAGAAGATATAGTGTAGGATCAAAGAAAGTAAGAAGTGAGGGTGTTTTGCTCTTGATAGCTTTAAGATGCTTGATCTTTTTATGCAAGTGTGTTGTGTGTCTTCCAATGGAGAGCTTGTTTGCATTTTATAGAGATTCAAGCCCTTGATGACCGTTGGAGCTTATTTCAAACATTCCAAGTCTTTCATCATGTTTACGGAAGTGCCATTACAGCCATCCTCACTTTTTCTTGTAACTTGATCTTGACAAGTCATTGTCAATTCTCTTTTATCGGCAATGCACAGCTGTTATTTGACCATGTGAGCTGCAATTTTCGAAGACTTTAAGGTCTAGGTTGGTTTCACCTTTTGAGGTGATGTTGACAAGAGAGAGAAAGCTTAGCCTTTAAATTAGCCTTCACATGCGATCTTCCATTTTTGGCTTGTTTCAAGTTGCCTTTCTTGAACTTGACTTCTTTATGTATATATTCATGCAAACACATTTAATAGTCTGATTTTAGCCTTTGCACATGCTTGAAGAGTTGTTTTCAATTTTGCTGGCCTATCCTCTGCTATTGTGCCATCCTATGCATACTAGATCTAATTGTTCTTGTCTTTTTCTTCTAGACCTTTCAACTTCTTTATTTCAAATACTTTTACATATTCAATCTTTGACTTTATTGTTCATTTCTTTAATGAATAAAAGCATTTGTACGGGTGAGGTCATAACTTGGGCAGATCTGAAGATTTTCCACTTTGCAGCCCATCCTCACGTGGTTTTCTTGATCATATGCCATCCTCATGTGGTTTTCCATCCTCAGGCCAGAATCATATTTTCCTTCTTTTTGCCTTAATGATTAATGACCTATTATCTTAAATGAATACACTCAAGAGCACATGTTAGTCATTAACCACAATGTCAAACATCAATAAACAAAGCATTTAAAATTAAGAGTCAAAAGGTCAAAAGAAAAAGATGAATATGGCTAGATCTAGCATGGGCAGAGGATAGGCCAGCAAAGAAAAAGATGAATATGGCAGAATAGGCAGAGGATAGGCCAGCAAAATTGAAAGCAACTCTTCAAGCATGTGCAAAGGCTAAAATTAGACTATTAAATGTGTTTGCGTGAATATATACATTTGTTTTGATGAGAGGTCAGATTGTCAAAATCTGGAGTTTTTTTCAAATTGCAGCCCATCCTCACGTGGTTTTCCATCCTCAGGCCAGAATCATATTTTCCTTCGTTTGCCATAATGATTAATAACCTATTATCTTATTTGAATACACTCAAGAGCACATGTTAGTCATTAACCACAATCATAATCTCTTAAGTAACTTTGTTATCATTAAAATCATTTGAGAGATTTTGTCTCAACAAAGGGCTCCTTCCAAACTTTTAGTTTGCATTTAGGAACTTAACTATGGTGGTGTGGAAAAGAATTTTGTTAGGGTTGAAGTGTTGATTTGGAGAAAATGAATTTAATACTTTTATGGGTGAAATTCTAATGTTGGGTTTTGGTGATATTGATGAGTGTTTCGTGGAAAATGAATTTAACTCATTTATGTATGATTTTGAGGAAATGAAATTTGATGTGTTTGAGTGGTGGGTTGTGATGATTTGTGTTTTTCGTATTTGACGTGTTCATAATTAACACTTATAAATCTTGAGATGTGTTTGTGTGGATTTTATGGAAAAATGAACTGATGTGATTGGTGTGAATTGTGGATTGAATTTGAGAATATGTCTGAGTATTAAGAATGGGGAATCTCTTAATGTCTATGTTTACTTAATGTTGTCGTGAAACCATTAGAGTTTAAAGAGTATTAAGAATGGGAATCTCTTAATGTCTACGTTTACTTAATGTTGTCGTGAAAACCATTAGAGTTAAACGAGTATTAAAAATGGGGAATCTTTTAATATCTTTGTTTACTTAATGTTTGTCGTGAAAATCATTAGAGTTAAACAAGTATTAAAAATGGGGAATCTTTTAATATCTCTGTTTACTTAATGTTTGCAGTGAAAATCGTTAGAGTTAAATGAGTATTAAGAATGGGGAATCTCTTAATATCTTTGTTTACTTAATGATTGTCGTTCGAATTGTACGAGTTAAATGGGTATTAAAAACGGGGAATCTTTTAATATCTGCCTTTACTTAATGGTGTTTGTCCGTGAGAGACTACACCTCGATAAATTGTGTTTGTCCGTGAGAGACTTCACCCTGGTAAATGGTGTTTGTCCGTGAGAGACTGCACTTGTGTTTGTGCGTGAGAGACTACACCCTGGTAAATTGTGTTTGTCCATGAGAGACTGCACATGTGTTTGTCTGTGAAAGACTGCACCTTGGTAAATTGTGTTTGTCCGTGAGAGACTGCACAAGTGTTTTTTCCGTGAGAGACTACACCCTGGTAAATTGTGTTTGTCCGTGAGAGATTGCACAGGTTTTTGTCCATGAGAGACTACACCCTGGTAAATTGTGTTTGTCCGTGAGAGACTGCACAGGTGTTTGTCCGTGAGAGACTACACCCTGGTAAATTGTGTTTGTCCATGAGAGACTGCACTCGTGTTCGTTCGTGAGAAACTGTACGTTTAGGATTTACGCCTCTCGCGGAGGGTTTTGTTTAGAATTGTGTGATAGCATGTTTGATTGCAAAACTATTTCGCAGCTCATGATGTTGTAGTGATTGTGTTATAAGTGCTAAGTGTTATGTTTTGTTTGGAATTGTGTGATAGCAAGTTTGATTGCAAAACTATTTTGAAGCTCATGATGTTGTAGTGATTGTGTTATAAGTGCTAAGTGTTATGTTTTGGGAATTGTGTGATAGCATGTTTGATTGCAAAACTATTTCGAAGCTCGTGATGTTGTAGTGGTTGTGTTATAAGTGCTAAGTGTTATGTGTTAAAATTGTGTGTGAATGTAATTGAGTTAGTTTATGTATTTTTAGAAAAATATGCAGGGAAATCGATTTCCCAATCAATTTGATTGGTTACAGGAACTCAGCTATTTTGACAAAATCGATGTGCCAATCGATTTTGTAATATGTTTCTTAAAACATTTATGAAATCGATTGCCCAATCAATTGTTATGTTTCTTGTTTTCTTGAATCTTGAAAAGATAGTGAACTAATCGATTTTCCAATCGATTTGGCCATTACAGTAGCTCAGCTATTTAGGCAAAATCGATTTCCCAATCGATTGAATTGGTTACAGGGGCTCAGCTATTCATTCAATCGAATGCCCAATCGATTGATTTAAGCCCAGAGTGCAGATTTCACTGAAAACCTTCATCCAAATCGATTTCCCAATCGATTGGCATAGTGGAAATTCTCATTCTGAGTTAGATAATCGATTGCTCAATTGGTTCATCAATGGATTGGCCAGTTATCTATTTGATTAATTAAAAACTTTATTTGGATTTCATGGTTATTTGGCAAGTGTTACATGAACTTTTAGCATATGGAAAACCCTTTTAAGGTGCATGCTAAGTTGAAAGGTTATTTTGTGCATTTGAAAACTTAAATGTTATGTGTTAATTGTTAATTTCGGTTGGTGTCCTTTTACAACTATTGTGGAAATCTGGGCTTTGCCCTCATATGAGAACCAGGACCATCCTACTGGTCTGTACCTTGTGGATGGGAATGTAGATGGGAATGCCTGTCTGGAGCTATGTTAGGAGGGTCTTGCGGGGTGCGTGAAGATCACTCGGGATGTATAGTTTTTGTAGAATGATCAGATTAGGTTGACGTATAGAGACTAGATGTCTTTCTTTTGGGATGTGTTCATTTTAATTTGGAAGACTGTACCTATACCAATATTGTCAGCTTGACATTTTATTATTGATGGGTTCCATGTACCACTTTTTGAAGTGTAAATACTTTGGATTCGTATTTCAAAAACTATTTTCGCTGCTTGTAAATTATGTTGACTTATTTGTCGTTGTGCTACGACTTAAATATTTATCCAAAAGTATTTCCTTATTTATTTCTTTGTTAATATGAATTTGTTTTGAAAAAAAAATACACTCGCGCTCTTGAAAATCGGGGTGTTACATACTCCAAGCTCACCTTTCCAACCATCTCCTCCTCATGAAGCCGATCCATTCCCTAAGGATACCTTTCCACCAACTCCTCTTCAACATAAGGAAGAAGGCGAGGAGTTATATTTTGATCTTAACTAGTCTTATCCTCCCTCTCCTACGGATATGCCTATGGCATTTTCTCCTATAGTACCAATGGAAGAGGATGTGCTCCCACAACCAGATCTTATGCAACAACTTCCTATTCCTCCTGCTGCTGCTCATGAAGAACCTACCCAACCTCTCCCCGAGGTTACATGACAGTTCAGTTCCCTTGACTCCTTCTTTACTACCACGACTCATAACCAGTCAAAGGACAAGGCTGGGAGCTCTCAGAATAAGAGTTCCAGTGTAAATGATCAGCCTAAGGGCTCGATTCCTAGCACTAGGATTGGGGAAAGCAAGAATACAAAGCAGATGAAACTTCTAAAGTTAATTAGGAAAGACGAGAAGAAAATCCTTCAGCGCTTCACTCACTTTCAGAACTCTTTGGTTCAGTTTGGTCTTATCCTTGAATGGGTTACCAAACACTTGGTCCCCTACTATTGCTCCTGGAGATCATCCTCCTGAGCTACCAGCCCAGCCACCCTCTGATGTTCCATCTCCTTCATCCTTATCAGAAGAACCATCCTCATCAGACTAATTTAGTTGATGTTTCTTTTTGCTGATGTTCCATCTCCTTTTTGTTGATGTTCCATCTCCTTCCACCCTCTGATGTTCCATCTCCTTCATCCTCATCAGAAATGATTATGTTTTTTGATTATCTAGTTGCTTTGGGTTCATGCTGTTAAAATTGTTTAATTATTGTGTTGTTAAGTTGAATTGTTGTGTTGCTTATGAACCCATGTTTATGCTTTGTTGAACAAATCTTTAAATTATTATCTAATTATCATGATGTCATATGTATGGTTAAAATCATGTTATTTCAACACGTTAGCATACATTTAGGGGGAGTAATGATTTTTAGTTTTAAAAATTATTACACATATAATTGAGGGGGAGCATAAACATTTTATCTTTGTCTTATTTAAAATCATAATCTAAAGAATTTTGTCATCATCAAAAAGGGGGAGATTGTTGAGACAAAATCTTTCAAATGATTTTAATGATAACAAAATTACTTAAGAGATTATGATTGTGGTTAATGACTAACATGTGCTCTTCAGTGTATTCATTTAAGATAATAGGTCATTAATCATTAAGGCAAAAAGAAGGAAAATATGATTCTGGCCTGAGGATGGAAAACCACGTGAGGATGGCATATGATCAAGAAAACCACGTGAGGATGGGCTGCAAAGTGGAAAATCTCCAGATCTGCCCAAGTTATGACCTCACCAGTACAAATGCTTTTATTCATTAAAGAAATGAACAATAAAGTCAAAGAATGAATAAGTAAAAGTATTTGAAATAAAGAAGTTGAAAGGCCTAAAAGAAAAAGACAAGAACAACTAGATCTAGTATGCAGAGGATGGCACAATAGGTAGAGGATAGGCTAGCAAAATTGAAAGCAACTCTTCAAGCATGTGCAAAGGCTAAAATCAGACTATTAAATGTGTTTGCATGAATATATACATAAAGAAGTCAAGTTGAAGAAAGGCAACTTGAAACAAGCCAAAAATGGAAGATCACATGTGAAGGCTAATTTAAAGGCTAAGCTTTCTCTCTCTTGTCAACATCACCTCAAAAGGTGAAACCAACCTAGACCTTAAAGTCTTCAAAAAATGCAGCTCACATGGTCAAATAACAGTTGTGCAATGCTGATAAAAGAGAATTGACAATGACTTGTCAAGATCAAGTTACAAGAAAAGTGACGATGGCTGTAATGCCACTTCCGTAAATATGATGAAAGACTTGGAATATTTGAAATAAGCTCCAACGGTCATCAAGGGCTTGAATCTCTATAAAATGCAAACAAGCTCTCCATTGGAAGACACACAACACACTTGCATAAAAGATCAAGCATCTTAAATCTATCAAGAGCAAAACACCCTCACTTCTTACTTTCTTCTTTGATCCTACACTATATCTTTGTATATCCTTTGAGAAAAGTATTAAGTATCAATCACTCTCATACTACTTTGTAATTTCCTAGCGAGTGAAGCTTGGAAATATTTGAAAATTGATTGTAAGCTTGGTGAAGCTTGAGAATACACAGTTTTGTAATCATCCTCGGGTTGAGGATCGATCTGTTTGAAAGTTAGTGAAATCTCACAAGGGTGTGAGGACTGGACGTAGCCATCTTTGGGTGAACCAGTATAAAATTGTGTGTGTGTCCCTCATATTCTACTCCTACTCTTTTGCTCAACTTAGATCTAACGATTTCAAAAATCCCATCCTCGAGCTAGCCACCCTCAGCGAGAGGATAGTTTTTAAAAACACTTAGAATTTATTTTTAACAGCAAAATCCCTATTCAACCCCCCCTTCTAGTGATATTTAGTTACATCATATGGTTGTAAAAAATAATTGATTTTTTTTTTAAATAATCGGTTTTTAAACTATGAATAAATGATTTTTTAAATAAATATTAAAATAATCAAATTTTAATCGGTTTTTGAGAAAAACTTAATTTTTAAAGTTGAATTTTTTCGAAACTAATTGCTTATCTAAAAATCGATTATTTAACCATAATCAATTTAACAATCGATTTTATAACTGATTTTAAACCAAATAATAGATTTGATTATAAATCTAAATCTAAAACCAACCATGCACAACCCTAAAGTCGATGTCGTGATTACTTCCAATTCCATATATCTTTATACCAAATTCTTGCTTCTACCACTCATATATTCTTGTTGGCAGTCACCCAATGTAATATGGGAAATGCATACATTAGCGATTCCATACGTAACCACTTGTCACTCCAAAATTTGATTTATTTTTTTCCATTACAACCCAACCTTAAGTTCACTCCATCTACAAACAAGTTTGATTTGTTAGGCCTGCGGGTCCGAGAGACATTACATTTCTCCACTAAAGTGAATTTTTGTTGTCTGCGATGTTAACTCACAAACTCATAATTGCTTCGATCAAATTACCATAAACTCACACCAAATATCATTTGTATCGGTAACCATCTCCCATCTTCACTTTGATACAAATGTTATGTTAAATGCCTCAAGACTCTTAATTCCTAAATTATCTTTTGTTTTTTTTGTTAATTAGCATACTTTATCTGACCCCATGAATCATGCCTTTTTCTTATTTAATATTTTCGCTCCAAAGAAACCTTGTGTTTGTATGTTCTCGACCTTTAGAAACTATAGAATTTGGTTACTTTTTCAATGTATGATACTAAAATTTATGGCATTCGTTTCCTTACTTTTCTAGATCCCATTATATTAAAAATATTGGGAATCTAGTTAAAACATAACAACAATGTCATTTTAAAAAATTATTAATTCGTTGTGCTCTAGTATATGCATTGGCAGCACTTAAAGGTAGTTTTAATCTATTTTAACATATTTATGTTATAAGTTTAAAAAAATATTTCTGTAATAAAAGTTGTGTCGACAAATTTAGACAAATGATGCATCCTTTTATCCTAGTTTTATATAAACTCATTTTTAAAACTGTATTAGATTTTTATTTTGGGTAGGATGATTTGTCTCATTTTAAAGTTTATATTTCCATGAAAAATATTACAAATGATTCTATATTATATGACCGATGTGAACAAATATTTTTCTTTATTTGAAATGGTGCGCTTTTTCTATAATAGTTAACAATATAAAATATATTTTAGGGTTTTATTTATTTATTTTTTCTTTTCCCTTCCAATCATCATCCCCTATCCTATGACATTCATCCAAACCCTAAAAAATGAAAAATAAGCACAACCTTCAAACTCAACATCTCTTCCAACAAGCTTGAAACTCATAATCTTAATTACTACCATTATATGATTTTCAAACTAGCTTCTCGTAAGAAGTACTGTAATGCTCCAAATTTCATAATAAATTATTCCAATAAATAAATAGGGTATTAAGGAAGTAATTTAATATTAAAAATTATTTTAGAATATATGTTGATAATTTTTATAATTAATTTGATTTTTTTTTGTGGGTTTTCTGTGTGATAATTGTATATATATTTGATTTAATGAATAATATAAATTTTAAATATTATGTTTATTTTATTTTTTTCTCTAAAAATAATATTATTTTTCAGAATAAGATTTTATGAAATTTTACGTGTAGATATGAATTAAATATTTGTGAAGATACTTTCGTGTGCCATTGACTATAGAGATAAATGTGTGCCTAGTTATAGTTTTAATTGTTTATGAATATTTTCAATTTTAAGATTTTTATTTAATAAATAATAATTTTGAGATATTAATAATACCATGGTTGCTTTTCTTTATATTTATATCTTTTCTATGACATGGGGATTTTATATATATATATATATTATATATATATGTGTGTGTATATTACGGTTTAATAATTAATATAAAGTGTTTATATTATATAATTTATTCTATCATTTTAATTAATTTTTTAAAGATTGGTTGTATTTTAATGTGAGTATTTTGAAATATAATATTTTTTATAATTGAAATAATAATTATGAGATGAGAGTTATACATATTATTAATATATATTTTTAAAAGGTTGATTACTTTATTATTCTATTTTTATAAAAATATTAGTTTATAATATTATTAATGTTTTTGAAATTAAATTGAGGTTAAATAAAGTGTTATAAATTAGTTTGAGTAATTATATATCTTTAGTAAATTAAAGCAGTAATAATAGAAAAAAAATAAAATTAAAATAAGTGAGTGTGTATATTTGTGATTGCGCTAATTTTAAAATTATATAAATAACAATAATAATGCAGTAGATTAATTAGCCAAGGTTTATAACATTTATGTAATAGAGCGATTGATACTAAATTAAATTTTGTATATAAAAAAAATTATAAAAAATTATAAAAAAAAAACTAATTCAAAAAATAGGAGTGTTAAAGTGTCGTAAGAGGACATAAGAACCAAAACACAAGCTCTAGAGTTATTTTAAAACTTTTTTAAGAGTTTCAACTTTCTCATTTTCTATAGTTTTTTTGTATTTTTCTCTTTATAAATCCACTATTTCATGTTGTTCTTCTTCACCGTAAGTTCTATTTGAGTGAAACTAACGTTCTAAATGGCCTGTATGGACATTGGCTAAAGTATCTACCGATTAGTTTTGTAGCTTGGGGTAAGTTTTCCTTGACCAAACTTTGAAATTGACTCTTTTTAGATTGTGTTTTCATATTGTATTTATGAATTTATCCATAATCGTCGAGTTGAGTCGATTGCAAGATGATGAGTCAAAGGAGCAAATAATTTTTGCTTGTGGACTCGGATTAGCGTGTGAAAATGTCAAAATAAAATACAGGGTGAAAAAGTGTTTGAATTCATAAGTACAATATAATGTGTGATAAACGGGAAATTTGTATTTCCCAATTATTCATATGGGGCTGCTACATACGGTTGTTAGTCATTTGAACGATAAATTAATTGATTTGCAAATATGTGAATTCGATATTAAAATGTGAATAGAAATATTTATCAGGTGCCGATTGATTTAATTTTCTATGAATGTGTGATATTTGATAATATTATGGTATTGGATGTTGAATAAATTTTGTGGCCTATACTTTCCTTGAGGAGTTTATGTGACGATGATGTTATATTGAAGATTTTGATGTTATGAATTGTGATGAGTATATTGATGTTACCCCTAAAGTTGATGAAATAATAGTGGTTCCACCTCATGCTAAAGATAGTGCTCTTAGTGGAGTAAATATCATATTCCAATAAAGAGGATGAGCTAGATGTTAATGGTATTTGACGTGAATATTATCTTGTCATCATATAGGTAAGACCTGACAAAGTTCGTGATGTTGAGGAAGTAAAAACTAAATGATCTGATTGCGGAGGGTCTATTATTGAGCCTTTTTGGGTAAGACTCTTAGATCTTTAGGCTTATTTCGGTGGAGAATTCCTAAGTGACTTATTAAATATAGCCTCCAAATGTCGAGAGCTCCACGCAACACACGTTTATCTCGACCGTCACATATATGTAACTTAGGATGAAGTGAGATGATCTATGAGAATATAAGTCAATTTGAATTATTCGTCCACTGTCTAGGGCATAATATCAAGTCTCCTAACTAATACGTCAGAGTTAGAATAGTACCAAAATATCAAGAAGTAGAGTCTAAGCTTATGCATAGCATTGCATTGTCCTTGTAAATATTAATGTTGTGATAATGGTATCAAATGTGATAATAATTTCTTTTAGATGATTTCATATTTTCCTTAAGTGATTATGACATTAAATTTGTGATATTATTTCCTAGAATGTCATGATGTACCATGATGTGTTATGATACATTTCTATTTATGATTATGTGTGTGTTCTCCTTACAAATATATACTATCAATATGATTTCGAAACTTTCCCCTTCTTTGTCTATGTTTGACTGGTTTGACGTGGCGTTTGCTAAATCAACAGTTTATTTACAAGTTAATGTGTCTGAAGTCCAAGTTTGAGAAAACCACTGCTTTAATATGTGATAATGGGAATGTGATTTATAGTTTATTTTACTTATTTAATTAGAAGAAACTATCTATTTTCTATAAGAAAATATGGTTAGTAGTATTAAGGTTTTTAGAATAAAAATAAGAGATTATAGTTAAATCACTTTTTTTTTTGAGATTGCACTGCTTTTATTTAGGGAACAAATTCAAGTGTTCCATGTGTACTTTGAGAAAAGTGATATGCTTTAATCACGTGTAAATTTGTTTTCTTTGAAAAAGTAATCAATTACCCAATGCAAATTTTTACAAAAACATAGTATAATTTAGACATTATTGCTCGTGCGATTTCCTTAGCTTAATTTCATATAATACTATAGTCATTATCTTTTTTTTTTCATCCGATTTGGATCTTATTTAATTTTAAGTAAATAATTTGATCTTTTATATTTAAAAATGTTAACAATGTTATTCTTTTTTACACAAAATTCATCAAATTTATAACTCAAATATTCAAATAACTCATATTTTTCATTTTTTATATGTTAGAACTTTTGTAATAAAATTAAATAAATGACCAAAATTGAGAGGAAAAAAAGTATAAAGGACTGAAGTGTTATCTGAAATTAAGTCAATGGACCACAGGAGCAATTGTGCCCTATAATTTATTATATATATATATTTGGAATTTTCAGGGTGTCATGAGAAAAGTGACGTTGATATACACCATTTCTAAGAATCCTTGTATTTTTTTACTCATCTATGTAACTTTCATTGGAATCCGTTGATAATGGGACAAACAAAAAAAAATAACTTTGAAGAAACGATTCAACTTATTGAACCAATTGTAAATCCAAATTTCCTTATGATAAAGACATAGTGTTTTGATATTTGTGAAAAATTGGGTTTAATTAGATGAAGTTGTGTGTCTCATTTATTATGCATAACATTAGTTTGTTAGTGAATAAAATGTATTCACAAAGTCTTTTTACATTGGTGTTTAAGGGTCTGATGTGAAAAATAAATATAGTGGCATTTTTGAAATTTTAACAAACATTAAATTAGTTTTCACATAAGTGGCATAATGGACCGAGGGGAAATGTGTGTTTTGTTTAATTAAAAAAAAAAATTCACATCACTTGCTATAACTAGCTAATAGAAAAACTCTTTAAGAACTCTAATATTAACGTCTATCATCACACTTTCCACTTTCAGAAAAATGTATCTGCTCATCTTTGAAACACATTTATTCCCCTATTTACATGTCCTTTTATCCAAAACCACCATTCTCCATTCGTCGTTGGCAGTTCAACCAACTCGAAATTTTTCATTATTTTTTGTCTTGTTTGTCATTCTATCATGTAATGTTTTCCTTTCAAACCATCTCATCATTCTCGTTGTTCCACTGTTTAAATAGGTTCATGACCTTTGAGGTTAGTGCTTTATGTAGAAATAATAAACAAAATACAACTGCTTGAAGATATATTTGCAAGACATCTTTCTCTGTAAATTAGGGTTCATAACATTTTTACTCTAAATAATTTTTTTTTTATTTAAAAAAATAATGTTTCATGTTTCACTTTTGGCATTTTTTATATTCTATTGTAACTTAGGTGATTCCAAACAGCTAGATGACATAGTTGAGGGCTTTGTCTTGAAAAGAATTTATTTTTTTGTTGAGACTTAAGAAGGTAAGACTTGAATTAAACTTTCCCCTTTTTGTGGTTCTTTTATGTTGCTTATTCTATTATTATTTAAAATCGATACAACTCCTACATGTGTCTTATTATCTTTGATTAGTTTTAAATTATGGACTGTGTAGGTGACTTATAAATGTTGTTTTTTCTACTATTCTTGGAATTTTTGTCTTTTTAATTGTATTATTTCTATGCTTCATCAAGTATAAATTTAATCTCAAATTGAAGATAGAGCAAACTATAGTCTCAATTGAAAGCTTGTCTTTTGTGACTTTTTCCCCAAACCATCTTCTATAAGTAAACAAGTCAATAATCACACATAAGCATAAACATATAACTTTCACGAAATGAGAAAACTAGCTTGTCATTTCCCCTATCATTCTTCTTCTTCTAATTAATAACCATAGTTGCAAAAACCAGTTTCAACAAATTTGTTGGAGATGTATTATCAATATATTATGGCTTGTAGTTTGGTGTTTGTGTTTGTTAAAGTAATGAAATATGAGAATGGAGTGACATAATTCCTTCAATTATAACAAACAAATATTGCTAAACTAGTAGAGTTATTCAATGTCCTTGTGTAAATTGTGTGGGATCATAAAACACAATGAGTGATGAAATAAGGAATCATATAATTTGTGAAGGATTTACAAAAATTGTACAAATATGGTCGTGGCATGGCGAATCGGTACCAATACCAAATGTGTCCCAAATAAAGGAAGTTAGTGTAGATCTGGATATCAATTAGAAAATATCACTACATGAAACCAGAGCTAAATATTGCGGGCAAAAAGGTACTGACAGTAGTTTAGAACTGTCGTGGTTTAAGGTGTCGAGAGATCATATATGCGACGATTATAACAATCGTTGAAATAATCATTGCTAACAACTTCACGAAGATTCTATACCGTCGATAGTAGACTCCATAATGCTTTGAAGCATTGCATTTTTCGGCAGTTTCTAACAAACGCTAATTGAGTTGTTTCTTATTGTAGCCAGTTTGTAACCCCACAAAATGTTTAAATTAGTATGTTTTTTTTTTTTTTCTGTAGTAACTTTTTTTATAATTATTTTTTTCATTTTTAATTTCAACTTTTTTTTTGTTTCTGTTATGGCTGATACATTTATTTGTGTAGAAGTTCCATAAATTATTTAACAATACAAAAACTATAAATTTCATGCATTAATTTCAAATTGAAATAATATAAGTATCCATTGAAAATAAAAATTCCATAATCGAAAGTGAGTGCAAAGTTAATAAACTTATGGAATTCATTATTTTTTAGCATCCACTAAAAATCATACTCCTGAAGTTATTAAAAAATTTGGTTTTTTTTCCATTATCAACTGGCCAAAGGTCATTCTTAAATTCCATTGATCGAATGTTGTCTTCGAGTTTGAATATCGTCTTTTGACTTTACACCATTGTTTAGTAAGTATACCACGATATTATCACATATACTCTTCTCAATATGGATAACATCTAAGATTATGACACAATAAATTATGCCGCCCAATATGAAAGAGAGAAAAATATGCTTTTCTTTTTCCATTCTTAAGTCTCATTGAGTGATAAGCCACAGTAGTAATCTTTTTTCCCTTCCACATGTTTTCATCTCTTTGACCAAAAGGGACATTGATAATCCTAAATTTGTTCAAGGAATTTATGAACCAAATAAACATCTTTGGTGGACTGCGCATTTCTTGTTTCTCCATTAAATCGAATTTTATTTAATTTAAATCAATGTCTCTAATCAAGAAATTGATGATGATCCATGAAACATTGTTCCTTACTATGGGGAAGGAGAAATGGTATAGTTTCAAAATTACAAGATGGACAAGCTAACTATGTATAAGTGTTCCATATAGAAAGCAATCCCAAACTAGAAAAGTCACTAATCATTCCCCCCCCTATCAAAATTGCATGCCATTTGAACATCTCTCAAGTTGAAGCATACATAAGAATCTATACCATAAAACCATAACTCTTTCAACTTTTTGATTAAAGGTTGCATGCAAGCATCTGTATTATTTCCCGCATTTCTCCCCTCCATGAAATAATCGTTGAAAGGATAAAAGAGACAAGGCTTCATACACATCCATGGACAAATGTTGTAAGGTAATGAGAATAATTGGTCAAATGTTGTAGTTGTACTTAAACTATCAAATGGATTAAAAATGTCTGTAGCTAATCCCAAGTGAACGTTCTTGGATCTGATGCCGAGTGAGATGTTTGTTGATGTCAAACCTCTTCCAAACTTATAAAATCTCTGGATGCGTCATCATCATCATCCACAACATGCCATCTCATATCCTCAGGGGTCTTTGAAGAAAAGAACAATCTTTGCAAGTGCGGTTTTAGTGGAAAGTATAGAGAACTTTTGCAGGCATTTTTATTCTTTAGTATCTTTGCAAGTGCGATTTTAGTGGAAATTTTTTTCTCTTTAATTTTTATTCACTCAATTCTTTAATTTTACAAAGTTTACACTTTAATTACTTTTAATGCTAATTTTGTAATTTGAAACAATAAATCATTTTAGGACTTAACGAAATAAATAAGGTATTTTTAAAGTTATTGGAAATAAGAAAATTGCGTCAATCTAAAAAACACATCAGTCTGTTACCCGATGAGAAATGTCTTTTTGCAGTAGTGGTTGCAATGATAGAAACATGCATATGAACATCATATAATACATTAAAAGATTTTCTAAGTATATTTTAACTTGATGAATCGACTTAGTATCTTTGTAATTAGAGTTACAAAGGTTTTTGAACCATTCAGGATGTTTCTTACATGAAAATTGTAGACTGGTGAAATCCTAGACTTTCAAGAACATTATGAATTCATTCACAAGATTGTAAATCGATTCACACGCGAATTGTGAAATTAATTTTGATAGTTACAATACCAATATTTTTAGTAAGAATACATTGTACCATTTCTAACTAACTCATGTTTTAAATATTGATATGTTCCATCATTATTGCAAAAACACTTTAATATATTCCATCATCATTCATTCTGCAAAAAACACTTGAATATATTTCAAGTCTTTAGTATTTTTGAGTTTATAGTGAGAAACAAAAGGGTGATGTATCTCTTGTTGGACCGACTGTTGCATGTTGAAGGTATGAAAAGGAGTGTCTTTTCATAGTCTAGAGAGCTAGTTACTCTT
>PGTU02007541.1:0-16527 GCA_002896215.2 Cicer echinospermum
CACCACTATCAATTCCCATACTATAGATCTACTCTCCCTGTTTTTGCATATCCAGTTATAAAATCCCATAAAAATAGCCCTGTCCCTCACTTCCTATATCAGCTATAATCTAAAGGTTAATAGCAAATCATCCCACAGGTCGCTGACTGTTCCACCTTTCAGCTTTCTGCTTCGCTTTCTGACAAGTTAGACAAGTTGTTACATATCCGCTACATGTTTCATGCATTCCGCCACCAATAAGTCTTCCTCAAATCCTGATACATCTTTGTTGCCCCAGGATGAATATTCAACTTGCTCTTATGAGCCTCTTCTAAGATCGTTTTCCTCATATCTGTAATTCCCGGTACACAAATCCTACCATTACATCGCAAAAATATTATCTGAACCAATCTTGAACTCAGTCGTCTTCCCTTGCACTATCAGGTTCCTCCTCTCTTGTATTAAGACATCATCTTTGAGAATTTGCAATGTCTTCAAGTAGTCCACTTGAAATCTTAATCATTCTGAATTTCAAAATTCCCGGTGCAACTCTACGTTCAGTGTAGATCTCTAAAATCTTCCCACAACTCTTGTTGTCTAGCCATAATTGTTGAAGACACCGATACACTTCTTCTACTTAACACATCAGCCACTACATTGGCCTTCCCAGGGTGGTACTGTAGTGTGAAATCAAAATCTTTGAGAGTCTCCCATCCATCGTCTCTGGCGCATGTTCAATTCCTTCTGATCAAACAAATATTTCAAACTTTTATGGTCGCTGAACACGGTGAACGTGCACCCATATAAATAGTGCCTCCAGATCTTCAATGCAAAAACACCGCAGCAAGCTCCAAATCATGAGTAGGATAGTTTCTCTCATGGATCTTCAATTGCCTTGAGGCATAAGCTACAGCTTTCTTGTGTGGCATCAGAACACATCCCAAACCTTGGTGAGACGCATCACAATAAAACTTCATAGGGTTCATCTGATTGCGGTAATACCAATACTGGTGGGGGTCGTCAATTTTCTCTTTAGTAACTGGAAATTTTCCTCACACTTCTCCGTCCATGCGAACGGTTGATCTTTTCTGGTAAGTTGTGTCAATGGAGCCACAATTTTAGCAAAAACCTTCAATAAACCTCCTGTAGTACCCTGCCAGTCCTACAAAGCTTCGTATGTCAGTGACAGTTTGAGGCTGTTTCCAAGTAAGAACCGCCTCAATCTTAGCCGGATCTACAACGATTCCTTCCTTGGTTATCACATGTCCTAAGAAATTCACTTTCTCTAGCCAAAATTCACACTTTGACAGATTGGCATACAATTGCTTCTTGCGTAAAATCTCAAGAACTTGGCGTAAATGTTCTCCATGCTCTTCTTCAGTTCTCGAATAAATTAATATATCATCAATAAACACCACAACATCAAGGAATGAATTAAAGATTCTGTTCATGTAGTCCATGAAAATTGCTGGTGCATTGGTAACTCCAAACGGCATAACCAGATATTCATAATGTCCATAACGGGTTTTGAAAGCAGTTTTCTAAATATCTCCTTCCCTTACTCGAATCTGATGGTAACCCGACTTCAAGTCAATCTTTGAAAATATCGCGGCCCCTCTCAATTGATCCATTAAATCATCGATGCGTGGCAAAGGATAACGATTCTTAATAGTTGCCTTATTAAGTTGTCTATAATCCACACATAAGTGCGAGCTTCCGTCCTTCTTCTTAACTAGCAAAATTGGAGCTCCCCACGGTGATACACTTGGTCTTATAAATTTCTCTCCAACAAGTCTTCATTTGGCTTTTGAGCTCATTTAATTCCAATGGCGACATTCGATACGGTGCCATTGAAATTGGTTCCGTTCTTGGTGCAAATCAATGAAAAATTCCACTTCTCTTATCGGTGGCAATCATGGAATTTCCGTTGGAAATACGTCCCGGTATTCATTGACAAGCACCACATCTTCTATGTTCACATTTATCTTTGCCTCCACATTAGCCAGGGACAAAAACTCATGAGTCCCTTCTCTTAGCGACACTCGGAGTTTGTTGGCGGCTAGATATTTTAACAACTCCTGGTTCGGGGAAAAGAACCAATTTACGAGCGCAATCCAAGTTCACGTAATGATACGACATCCAATCCATACCGAGAATGACCTCGAGTGATTGTAGGGGTAAACAAATTAGATTAATTCAAGAAGTCACTATTTTGTATAGTTACTTGACAATGTAAACATGCGGAATTTACTGTCAAAGTCTTAGCAGGCGTAGAAACAATCAAATCAAAAGGTAGAGGCGACACAGATAACTTCAAACGATTCACACAATCCATAGCAATGAAGGAATGGGTTGCCCCCGAATCAAAAAGTGCAGTCAGAGTGTTACCTGCAATCTCACAGTCACATTGAATCAGATTGTCAGATGGGTTTTCCAGCTTCAGCACTCACGCAATAAACGTGTCCTCTAGCGATAGGACGAGTAGCCCTAGCTACATTCACAAATGGTTCCACCTTTGGAGTCGTGCAATCCCTTGCCATGTGCCCTGGCTTCCGACAATTGTGACAGGTGGGACATTAGAGGTACAGGTACTAGCATAATGTCCCTCTTCCCCACATCGGAAACATCGAAGCACTTGCCCCAATTGTCTTCCGAAATTCTGGTTCCCTGGGCGATTCTGCCCACCGTTGTTATTCTGTGGTCGATTATAAGTTTTAGCAACTTGCTTTCCCTTGTTTTGATAATTCACCCGACTAGGGCCTCCTGAATTAAAATTCCCTCCTCGACTAGCCCTCAACTCAAACATATTATCAAATCAATTCACAATCCACACCAAAACACATCAAATTTCATCGGTATTAACTTAGAACACGTCAAATACGACGAACACAAATCAACATAACATAACACTCAAACACATCAAATTTTCATTTACTCATAATCATACACAATGAAGTTAAATTCATTTTCCACGAAACATTCATCAATAACTCCAAAACCTAACTCTAAGATTTTACCCATAAAGCATTAGATTCATTTTTTTCCCAAGTCAACACTCTAACCCTAACAAAATCCTTCCCACACAATCACAGATAAGTCCCTAAATGCAAACTAAAAGTTTGGAAGGAGCCCTTACCTTAACGATAGCTTTAAACATGCGTTTCCGGTACCGCGAGCAAATCCGGTAAAAATCTCCGCTCGCAAACGTCACCTCCAAAATTGGTCCCTAGCACCGTAGCGTGGTAGTGAGCAACCTTCCCTTCTATCTCTTCGCGAAACGAAGCTTAGATCTATATGAAACGGGAGGTTTGTGTTTGACGGTTTTAGAAACCCTAAACACCGTTTTTCTTCGTTTTCGAATCAAAGAGGAAGTATGAAGTTGAGTAATCTTCTCTTTCACACTCACCAAACCTTGGGTTTATGTTTCGAAGCAAAAGAAAGAACCGAAAATGAAAAATGGAAGGAGGGAGAAGAAGGGTTCTCGCCTTAACAGAGGAAGAAGATGGAAAATCTCAATTTCTTTCCTTTGTTTTTCCTTTCTTCCTTTTTCCTTTATATATCATTTCCTTTTCCTTTTCCTTCCTTCTAATTTCCTTTCTTTCTTTTTCTCTCCAAACAAACATACATACAAATATGTATATATATATATATATTAATTGTAACTTAACAAATATCTATATATTTTATTAAAATTACCATTTCGCCCATAACCCATTAAATTCCTCGTAAAAGATCACCGTAGTTAATTTAATTTATTTATCGACGAGTAATTCTAATCGGCATCAAAATATCTTTTTGATCATATAAACTCCAAAATATTATTATCTTTGGCTAAAAAGCCTCCAAGCCAAAGTCCAAAATACATAAAAATACATAATGTATACTTTAAAATTATGGGTCTTACATTACTACCCCCCTAACATTAGTTTCGTCCTCGAAACTATGCGTCAATAAATAACTCTAGGTGTTGTTCTCTCATCTTGCTCTCCAGTTCCCAAGTCGCATCTCCAGTAATTGGGTTCCAAATTACCTTGACCAATGAAACATCCTTCGTCCTCAATCGCTTAATCTTCCTATAATCAATTCTCACAGGTGGTACTTCGAATGACAAGTTATCCTTCAGTTGGATTGTGCCTAGTTCGATCACATGAGATGGATCTGCAAGATATTTCCTCAACTGTGACACATGAAACACATCATGAATATTGGACAGTATCGGAGGCAATGCAATCCGATAAGCAACAGGTCCAATTCGTGCAGAAATCTGATATGGCCCAATGAATTTCGGAGTCAACTTCTTCGATTTCAAGGCTCTACCTACTCCAGTAGTGGGTGTGACTCTCAGAAATACATGGTCACCCTGTTCGAATTCTAAAAGTCTGCGACGCTTGTCCGCGTAACTCTTCTGACGATCATGTGAAGTCCTTATTTTCTCCTTGATCTTCCTTACCTTAGCTGTAGTCTGTTGCACCATCTCCGGTCCGACAATCATACTTTCACCGTCCTTATACCAACACAAGGGCATTTGACACTTGCGCCCATATAAAGCCTCATATGGAGCCATCCCGATACTTGCGTGGAAAACTATTGTTGTAGGTGAACTCAATCAACGGAAGTACATCATCCCAACTTCCCCTATCATCTAATACACATGCTCTCAACAGATCTTCCAGGGACTGATTCGTCCTTTCAGTCTGTCCGTCCGTTTGTGGATGGTAAGATGAACTCAATCGTAGTTTTGTTCCCAATGCTTCGTGCAATGCTCCCCAAAAAATGTGATGTGAACTTCGGATCACGGTCTGATACGATACTCGATGGTACCCCGTGTAACCTCACAATTTCAGCAATGTAGATCTCTGTTAGCTGATCTACCTTATAGGTGGTCTTTACCGGCAAAAAGTGAGCGGATTTAGTCAGTCGATCCACTATCACCCATATAGAATCATTCTTTCTCCTTGTTTTTGGCAATCCAGTTATAAAATCCATGGAAATGCTGTCCCTCTTCCATTCAGGTATATCTAAAGGTTGCAACATCCCAGCAGGTCGCTGATGTTCCACTTTCGCTTTCTGACAAGTTAGACAAGTTGATACATATTCCGCTACATGTTTCTTCATTCCTGGCCACCAATAATTCTTCCTCAAATCCTGATACATCTTTGTTGCCCCAGGATGAATACTCAACTTGCTCTTATGAGCCTCTTCTAAGATCGTTTTCCTCATATCTGTAATTCCCGGTACACAAATCCTACCATTACATCGCAAAATATTATCTGAACCAATCTTGAACTCAGTCGTCTTCCCTTGCACTATCAGGTTCCTCCTCTCTTGTATTAAGACATCATCTTGAGAATTTTCAATGTCTTCAAGTAGTCCACTCGAAATCTTAATCATTCCGAATTTCAAAATTCCTGGTGCAAACTCTACGTTCAAGTGTAGATCTCTAAATCTTCCCACAACTCTTGTTGTCTAGCCATAATTTGTTGAAGACACCGATACACTTCTTCTACTTAACGCATCAGCCACTACATTGGCCTTCCCAGGGTGGTATTGTAGTGTGAAATCAAAATCTTTGAGAGTCTCCATCCATCGTCTCTGGCGCATGTTCAATTCCTTCTGATCAAACAAAATATTTCAAACTTTTATGGTCGCTGAACACGGTGAACGTGCACCCATATAAATAGTGCCTCCAGATCTTCAATGCAAAAAACAACCGCACGGCAAGCTCCAAATCATGAGTAGGATAGTTTCTCTCATGGATCTTCAATTGCCTTGAGGCATAAGCTACAGCTTTCTTGTGTTGCATCAGAACACATCCCAAACCTTGGTGAGACGCATCACAATAAACTTCATAGGGTTCATCTGATTGCGGTAATACCAATACTGGTGAGGTCGTCAATTTTCTCTTTAGTAACTGGAAATTTTCCTCACACTTCTCCGTCCATGCGAATGGTTGATCTTTTCTGGTAAGTTGTGTCAATGGAGCCACAATTTTAGCAAAACCTTCAATAAACCTCCTGTAGTACCCTGCCAGTTCTACAAAGCTTCGTATGTCAGTGACAGTCTGAGGCTGTTTCCAAGTAAGAACCGCCTCAATCTTAGCCGGATCTACAGCGATTCCTTCCTTGGTTATCACATGTCCTAAGAAATTCACTTTCTCTAGCCAAAATTCACACTTTGACAGATTGGCATACAATTGCTTCTTGCGTAAAATCTCAAGAACTTGGCGTAAATGTTCTCCATGCTCTTCTTCAGTTCTCGAATAAATTAATATATCATCAATAAACACCACAACAAATTTATCAAGGAATGAATTAAAGATTTTGTTCATGTAGTCCATGAAAATTGCTGGTGCATTGGTAACTCCAAACGGCATAACCAGATATTCATAATGTCCATAACGGGTTCTGAAAGCAGTTTTCTAAATATCTCCTTCCCTTACTCGAATCTGATGGTAACCCGACTTCAAGTCAATCTTTGAAAATATCGCGACCCCTCTCAGTTGATCCATTAAATCATCGATGCGTGGCAAAGGATAACGATTCTTAATAGTTGCCTTATTAAGTTGTCTATAATCCACACATAAGCGCGAGCTTCCGTCCTTCTTCTTAACTAGCAAAACTGGAGCTCCCCACGGTGATACACTTGGTCTTATAAAATTTTCTCTCCAACAAGTCTTCAATTTTGGCTTTTGAGCTCATTTAATTCCAATGGCGACATTCGATACGGTGCAATTGAAATTGGTCCCGTTCCTGGGTGCAAATCAATGAAAAATTCCACTTCTCTTACCGGTGGCAATCCTGGAATTTCCATTGGAAATACGTCCCGATATTCATTGACAAGCATCACATCTTCTATGTTCACATTTATCTTTGCCTCCACATTAGCCAGGGACAAAAACTCATGAGTCCCTTCTCTTAGCGACACTCGGAGTTTGTTGGCGGCTAGATATTTAACAACTCCTGGTTCGGGGAAAAGAACCAATTTACGAGCGTAATCCAAGATCACGTAATGATACGACATCCAATCCATACCGAGAATGACCTCGAGTGATTGTAGGGGTAAACAAATTAGATTAATCAAGAAGTCTCTATTTTGTATAGTTACTTGACAATGTAAACATGCGGAATTTACTGTCAAAGTCTTAGCATGCGTAGAAACAATCAAATCAAAAGGTAGAGGTGACACAGATAACTTCAAACGATTCACACAATCCATAGCAATGAAGGAATGGGTTGCCCCCGAATCAAAAAGTGCAGTCAGAGTGTTACCTGCAATCTCACAGTCACATTGAATCAGATTGCCAGATGGGTTTCCAGCTTCAGCACTCACACAATAAACGCGTCCTCTAGCGATAGGACGAGTAGCCCTAGCTACATTCACAAATGGTTCCACCTTTGGAGTCGTGCAATCCCTTGCCATGTCCCCTGGCTTCCGACAATTGTGACATGTGGGGACATTAGAGGTACAGGTACTAGCATAATGTCCCTCTTCCCCACATCCGAAACATCGAAGCACTTGCCCCAATTGTCTTCTGAAATTCTGGTTCCCTGGGCGATTCTGCCCACCGTTGTTATTTTGTGGTCGATTATAAGGTTTACCAACTTGCTTTCCCTTGTTTTGATAATTCACCCGACTATGGCCTCCTGAATTAAAATTCCCTCCTCGACTAGCATTCTTACTTTTCATATCCTCTATTTCTCTACATTTTTCTACAAGCGCTTGGAAACGTTGAATTCCCAAGGGTAAGATGGAGTCTTGAATCTCATACTTCAGTCCGTCTTGGAAACGATGACACATGAATGGTTCATCAATCTCTTCACGGAAAAACCTGAAATGCCTCGATAGTGATTCAAACATAGCAGCATATTCGCCCACGGTCATGTTCCCCTGATGAAGTTTCAGAAAATCATCACCCAGTTTAGTCCTGGTACTCATCGGGAAGTATTTGTCTAAAAACTTCCTTTTGAATGATTCCCAGTTCACCTCCTCGTGAGCTGATCCCATCAAATAACCTTGCACTCCTCCACCAGTACTCAGCATCCCCCAATAGCATATAAGTGGCATAGCTGACCTTCACTCCCGCCTGACAGTTAATCATTTCAAAGATTTTCTCCACTTCTTGGATCCATTGATCCGCCTTCTCTGAATTCTCATCCCCCTTAAACTTAGGAGGATTGTAACGACGGAGTCTTCTAACCCCTTGACTCTGCAGCACGGATCTCTCTTCCCCTCTTTTCAAGATCACGTTTAGTCTTGGCAGCAGTCTGTGCAGCAACAGAAGCAGCCACGTTATTCATAGCCTCCGCCATTTGATCATTCCTATTAGCGTTGGCTCTCGGAGCGTCATCCCTTCTTGGCGGCATGGTTTTCCTATAAAACCATCATCAAGTAGAGTCTTAACACTACTTCAAATAATTCCAAACTAACTTCCGACCACGTTAACACGTAATAATTATAGCGGACCTGACAACTCAACCCCTAAACCGACGCATGATCAGATAATAACTCCCAACTTATAGGTTGACCTACAATCTATAACAAGTTCACACCCCAAAGAAAACCAAACCATGGCTCTGATACCACAGTGTAACACCCCGTTTTTCCAAGCAATGGTGTATTTTTTTTCAAAAGAAATTAAACTAAAACAGAGTAAAACAAATAAGGAAATACCTTTGGATAAATAATTGAGTCATTATAATTTACAAGCAGCGGAAAATTTTCTACAAATTATAAATCCAAAGCATTTACACACACAACAAATGGTACATGGAACCCATTCAAATAAGATGTCAAACTGACAATATTAGTATAAGTACAGTTTTCCAAATTAAAATACTCCAACCCAAAAAGAAGGACATCTAGTCCCTATACATCAACCTAATCTGATCATCCTACCAAAAACTATACACCCTGAGTGATCTCCACGCGCCCCGTGAGATCCTCCTAACGTAGCTCCAGTCAAGCATTCCCATCCGTAGGGTACGACCCGGCAGGATCGTCCTGGCTCTCATCTGAGGGCAAAGCCCAGATTTCCACAATAGTTTTAAAGGTCACCAACCGAAATTAACAGATAACACATAACATTTAAGTTTTAAATGCACAAAATAACCTTTCAACTAAGCATGCACCTTAAAAGGATTTCTCATACGCTAAAAGTTCATGTAATGCTTACCAATTAAAAATGAAATCAAAAAGAAGTTCTCAAAACATCAAGTAATACATAACTGACCAAAGCATTGATAAATCAATTGAGCAATCGATTATCTAACACAAAATAAGGACTTCTACTGAGCCAATCGATTGCCAAATCGATTTGGTCAGTTCTGCTGAGTTCCTGCATGACCAAATCGATTTCTAAATCGATTTTGTCAGTTTTTTCTGAGTTCCTGTGTTGCCAAATCGATTTCCAAATCGATTTTGCCAGTTTTGTTGAGTTCCTGCCTCTCTGCCAATCGATTTCCAAATCGATTTCATAAAAGATTTTGAGAGACATATTTATACAATCGATTGGCAAATCGATTAGGTTAAAATAGAGAAGTTCCTGCAACTCATCCAATCGATTCGGAAATCGATTTCCCTTCTCATTCTTCCAAAAATACTTAAACTAATTCAATCACACTCACGCATAACTTCAAAACTTAACACTTAGCAATTCCCACACAATCACCACGACGAAATGGTTTTCGAAATAGTTTTACAATCCATCGCACTCACACACGATAATCAATACATAACACTTAGCAATTCCAACACAATTACCACGACAATTCTTATTCAAACCACTCAATCATAAACTTGATTCAAACACGACTCGTGTGCCAAGCACCCTAATGCAATGCGTATATGCCAAAATGCATGGACTCGGAATCCCAAACCAAAACCCTCCTCGAAGGGCCGTAAATCATAATTGTACCGCCTATCGCAGGCCAAAGTACCAATTACGAGGTGCCACCTATCACGGGTCAGCACGATTTACTAAAAGGCGTAAATCATAAACGTACCACCTATCACGGGTCAGTACTGTTTACCGAGGTGCCACCTATCACGGGTCAGCACGATTTACTAAAAGAAAAAGCGTAAGTCGTAAAACGTACCGCCTATCACAGGCCAATACAGTTTATCGAGGTGCCACCTATCACGGGTCAGCACAACTTACTAAACGTAAACCGTAAACGTACCACCTATCACGGGTCAGTACAGTTTACCGAGGTGCCACCTATCACGGGTCAGCACGATTTACCAAAATGAAATGCATGAGCATACACAGACTTCATTCACAACAATCGTTAAGCAAATGCAGATATTAAAATGATTCCCCATTTTTAATACTCATTTGACTTAAACGATTTTCACAACAAACATTAAGCAAACAGAAATATTAAGAGATTCCCCATTCTTAATACTCCTTTAACTTAAACGATTTTCCAAAAACAACATTAAGTAAACCGAGATATTAAAAGATTCCCCATTTTTAATACTCGTTTAACTCTAATGGTTTTCACGCCAACATTAAGTAAACGTAGACATTAAGAGATTCCCCATTCTTAATACTCATTTAACTTAAACGATTTTCTCAAACACACATTAAGTAAACCGAGATATTAAAAGATTCCCCATTTTTAATACTCGTTTAACTCTAATGGTTTTCAAATTCCACAACAAAGTCAACTCAAACATATTATCAAATTCAATTCACAAACCACACCAAAACACATCAAATTTCATCGGTATTAACTTAGAACACGTCAAATACGACGAACACAAATCAACATAACATAACACTCAAACACATCCAATTTCATTTACTCATAATCATACACAAATGAGTTAAATTCATTTTCCACGAAACATTCATCAATAACTCCAAAACCTAACTCTAAGATTTTACCCATAAAGCCTTAGATTCATTTTTTTCCCAAGTCAACACTCTAACCCTAACAAAATCCTTCCCACACAATCACAGATAAGTCCCTAAATGCAGACTAAAAGTTTGGAAGGAGCCCTAACCTTTAACGATAGCTTAAACGTGCGTTTTTCCGGTACCTGCGAGCAAATCCGGTAAAAATCTCCGTTCGCAATGTCACCTCCAAATTGGTCCCCTAGCACCCTAGCGTGGTAGTGAGAAACATTCCCTTCTATCTCTTCGCGAAACGAAGCTTAGATCGAGATGAACGGGGAGGTTTGTGTTTGACGGTTTTAGAAACCCTAACACCGTTTTTCTTCGTTTTCGAATCAAAGAGGAAGATATGAAGGTGAGTAATCTTCTCTTTCACACTCACCAAACCTTGGGTTTATGTTTCGAAGCAAAAGAAAGAACCGAAATGAAAAATGGAAGGAGGGAGAAGAAGGTTCTCGCGTTAACAGAGGAAGAGGATGGAAAATCTCAATTTCTTTCCTTTGTTTTTCCTTTCTTCCTTTTTCCTTTATATATCATTTCCTTTTCCTTTTCCTTCCTTCTAATTTCCTTTCTTTCTTTTTTCTCTCCAAACAAACATACATACATATATGTATATAATATATATATAATTGTAACTTAACAAATCTATATATTTTATTAAATTACCATTTCGCCATAACCCATTAAATTCCTCGTAAAAGATTCACGCGCAGTTAATTTAATTTATTTATCGACGAGTAATTCTAATCGGCATCAAAATATCTTTTGATCATATAAACTCCAAAATATTATTATCTTTGGCTAAAAAGCCTCCGAGCCAAAGTCCAAAATATACAAAAATAACATAATGTATACTTTAAAATTATGGGTCTTACATTACTACCCCCTAAATTTAGTTTCGTCCTCGAAACTATGCGTCAATAAATAACTCTGAGTGTTGTTCTCTCATCTTGCTCTCCAGTTCCCAAGTCGCATCTCCAGTAATTGGGTTCCAAATTACCTTGACCAATGAAACATCATTGTCCCTCAATCGCTTAATCTTCCTGTCATCAATTCTCACAGGTGGTACTTCGAATGACAAGTTATCCTTCAGTTGGATTGTGTCTGGTTCGATCACATGAGATGGATCTGCAAGATATTTCCTCAACTGTGACACATGAAACACGTCATGAATATTGGACAGTATCGGAGGCAATGCAATCCGATAAGCAACAGGCCCAATTCGTGCAGAAATCTGATATGGCCCAATGAATTTCGGAGTCAACTTCTTCGATTTCAAGGCTCTACCTACTCCAGTAGTGGGTGTGACTCTCAGAAATACATGGTCACCCTGTTCGAATTCTAAAAGTCTGCGACGCTTGTCGCGTAACTCTTCTGACGATCCTGTGAAGTCTTCATTTTCTCTTTGATCTTCCTTACCTTAGCCGTAGTCTGTTGCACCATCTCCGGTCCGACAATCATACTTTCACCGTCCTTATACCAACACAAGGGCGTTTGACACTTGCGCCCATATAAAGCCTCATATGGTGCCATCCCGATACTTGCGTGGAAACTATTGTGTAGGTGAACTCAATCAACGGAAGTACATCATCCCAACTTCCCCTATCATCTAATACACATGCTCTCAACAGATCTTCCAGGAACTGATTCGTCCTTTCAGTCTGTCCGTCCGTTTGTGATGGTAAGGTGAACTCAATCGTAGTTTCGTTCCCAATGCTTCGTGCAATGCTCCCCAAAATGTGATGTGAACTTCGGATCACGGTCTGATACGATACTCGATGGTACCCCGTGTAACCTCACAATTTCAGCAATATAGATATCTGTTAGCTGATCTACCTTATAGGTGGTCTTTACCGGGAAAAAGTGAGCCGATTTAGTCAGTCGATCCACTATCACCCATATAGAATGATTCTTTCTCCTTGTTTTTGGCAATCCAGTTATAAAAATCCATGGAAATGCTGTCCCACTTCCATTCAGGTATATCTAAAGGTTGCAACATCCAGCAGGTCGCTGATGTTCCACTTTCGCTTTCTGACAAGTTAGACAAGTTGATACATATTCCGCTACATGTTTCTCATTCCTGGCCACCAATAATTCTTCCTCAAATCCTGATACATCTTTGTTGCCCCAGGATGAATACTCACTTGCTCTTATGAGCCTCTTCTAAGATCGTTTTCCTCATATCTGTAATTCCCGGTACACAAATCCTACCATTACATCGCAAAATATTATCTGAACCAATCTTGAACTCAGTCGTCTTCCGTTGCACTATCAGGTTCCTCCTCTCTTGTATTAAGACATCATCTTGAGAATTTGAAATGTCTTCAAGTAGTCCACTCGAAATCTTAATCATTCCGAATTTCAAAATTCCCGGTGCAAACTCTACGTTCAAGTGTAGATCTCTAAATCTTCCCACAAACTCTTATTGTCTAGCCATAATTGTTGAAGACACCGATACACTTCTTCTACTTAACGCATCAGCCACTACATTGGCCCTTCCCAGGTGTGTATTGTAGTGTGAAAATCAAAATCTTTGAGAGTCTCCATCCATCGTCTCTGGCGCATGTTCAATTCCTTCTGATCAAACAAAATATTTCAAACTTTTATGGTCGCTGAACACGGTGAACGTGCACCCATATAAATAGTGCCTCCAGATCTTCAATGCAAAACAACCGAGCAAGCTCCAAATCATGAGTAGGATAGTTTCTCTCATGGATCTTCAATTTCCTTGAGGCATAAGCTACAACTTTCTTGTGTTGCATCAGAACACATCCAAACCTTGGTGAGACGCATCACAATAAACTTCATAGGTTCATCTGATTGCGGTAATAACCAATACTGGTGAGGTCGTCAATTTCCTCTTTAGAACTAGGAAATTTTTCCTCACACTTCTCCGTCCATGCGAACGGTTGATCTTTTCTGGTAAGTTGTGTCAGTGGAGCCACAATTTAAGCAAAACCTTCATAAACCTCCTGTAGTACCCTGCCAGTCCTACAAAGCTTCGTATGTCAGTGACAGTCTGAGGCTGTTTCCAAGTAAGAACCGCCTCAATCTTAGCCGGATCTACAGCGATTCTTCCTGGTTATCACATGTCTAAGAATTCACTTTCTCTAGCCAAAATTCACACTTTGACAGATTGGCATACAATTGCTTCTTGCGTAAAAATCTCAAGAACTTGGCGTAAATGTTCTCCATGCTCTTCTTCATTCTCGAATAAAATTAATATATCATCAATAAACACCACACAAATTTATCAAGGAATGATTAAAGATTCTGTTCATGTAGTCCATGAAAATTGTTGGTGCATTGGTAACTCCAAACGGCATAACCAGATATTCATAACGTCCATAACGGGTTCTGAAAGCAGTTTTCGAAATATCCTTCCCTTACTCGAATCTGATGGGTAACCCGACTTCAAGTCAATCTTTGAAAATATCCGGCCCCTCTCAATTGATCCATTAAATCATCGATGCGTGGCAAAGGATAACGATTCTTAATAGTTGCCTTATTAAGTTGTCTATTAATCCACACATAAGCGCGACCTTCCGTCCTTCTTCTTAACTAGCCAAACTGGAGCTCCCCGCGGTGATACACTTGGTCTTATAAATTTTCTCTCCAACAGTCTTCAATTTGGATTTTGAGCTCATTTAATTCCAATGGCGACATTCGATACGGTGCCATTGAAATTGGTCCCTTTCCTAGGTGCAAATCAATGAAAAATTCCACTTCTCTTACCGTGGCAATCCTGGAATTTCCGTTGGAAATATGTCCGGTATCATTAACAAGCATCACATCATTCTATGTTCACATTTATCTTTGCCTCCACATTAGCCAGGGACAAAAACTCATGAGTCCCTTCTCTTAGCGACATCGGAGTTTGTTGGCGCTAGATATTTAACAACTCCTGTTCGGTGAAAAGACCAATTTACGAGCGCAATCCAAGATCACGGTAATGATACGACATCCAATCCATACCGAGAATGACCTCGAGTGATTGTAGGGGTAAACAAATTAGATAATCAAGAAGTCCTCTATTTGTATAGTTACTGACAATGTAAACATGTGGAATTTATTGTCAAAGTCTTAGCAGGCGTAGAAACAATCAAATCAAAAGGTAGAGGCGACACAGATAACTTCAAACGATTCACACAATCCATAGCAATGAAGGAATGGGTTGCCCCCGGATCAAAAAGTGCAGTCAGAGTGTTACCTGCAATCTCACAGTCCACGTGAATCAGATTGCCAGATGGGTTTCCAGCTTCAACACTCACGCAATAAACGCGTCCTCTAGCGATAGGACGAGTAGCCCTAGCTACATTCACAACTGGTTCCACCTTTGGAGCCGTGCAATCCCTTGCCATGTGCACTGGCTTCCGACAATTGTGACAGGTGGGACATTAGAGGTACAGGTACTAGCATAATGTCCCTCTTCCCCACACGGAAACATCGAAGCACTTGCCCCAATTGTCTTCCGAAATTCTGGTTCCCTGGGCGATTCTGCCCACCGTCGTTTTTCTGTGGTCGATTATAAGGTTAAGCAACTTGCTTTCCCTGTTTTGATAATTCACCCGACTAGGGCCTCTGAATTAAAATTCCCTCTCGACTAGCCCTCTTACTTTTTCATAATCCTCCACTTGAAAGGTGATGTAAAACAAAAATGAAAAAAAAAACATGAAAAGTGAAGTATGGAGATAAGGATAATGAGGAGGAAAAAGATGAGGACACGATCAAAACAATAATTACAAAAAAAGAAGAATGTGGTCGAGCATATTACATTCTCTAACAAAGAGCCAGTCTTTCTACATACTTGAACGAGAACCAAAATGAATAAAGCAAAAAAAAAACAATCTTGCAGTGTAATAAAATTGATTAATCCAAAAACACAAAAAAAAAAAATTGAAAATCGGGAATACGAGACTAATGTATTTTCAAATATTTCACTTTACTCATTTATAGTTTCAAATGTAATACATTAGGAAATCTCAATTGTATATCGAATAAATAATATCTCTTAATTTCAATTATTAAATACATTACTCAACATTTGACATTTCCGATAATCTCAATACTAATATGTTACTTCATTTATTCAATTCATTTATCTAACAATTGGACTTCTATCTACAAATCACATTCATAGAATTACATTAAATACACAATAAGAAACAATGAATTTATGAGGGCCAAAGCCCTCACAAAGGGCAAAAAGCAGCCACAAATGACCTATTTGTGGCGGTCTAAGGCAGCCACAAATAAGCTGGTCACAAACTTTTGTGAGAGATTTTGCACCCCACATTTAAGTTTGTAAAACACGTTGGCATTTGTGAGGGCTTTGCAGCCACAAAGGTTGCCTTGTGAGGCTTTTTGCAGCCACAAAGTCCTGGCCTTGTGAGGGCATAGCCGCCACAAAGGACAAACTAATTTTAAAAAATTCAGATTGTGAGAGTCCAGACCGCCACAAAATCCCTCCTTTGTGAGGCTTTAGGCCGCCACAGAGTACCTCCAGATTAAAAAATAAATATTTTGTGAGGGCTTAGGCCGCCACAAAATATTACGTATATTAAAAAATTCATTTTTTAAATTCAACATTAATTTTGTATTATAATTTTATATATAATAAATTAATATAAATATAAATTTAAAATTTAAAT
>PGTU02007544.1:0-13254 GCA_002896215.2 Cicer echinospermum
TTATGCCATGATCAGTATTGGTGTTCTTGGATTTCTTGTTTGGGCTCATCATATGTTTACTGTGGGCTTAGACGTTGATACCCGTGCCTACTTCACCGCAGCTACCATGATCATAGCTGTCCCCACTGGAATTAAAATATTTAGTTGGATCGCTACCATGTGGGGGGGTTCGATACAATACAAAACACCCATGTTATTTGCTGTAGGGTTCATCTTTTTGTTCACCATAGGAGGACTCACTGGAATAGTCCCGGCAAATTCAGGGCTAGACATTGCTCTACATGATACTTATTATGTGGTTGCACATTTCCATTATGTACTTTCTATGGGAGCCGTTTTTGCTTTATTTGCAGGATTTCACTATTGGGTGGGTAAAATCTTTGGTCGGACATACCCTGAAACTTTAGGTCAAATCCATTTTTGGATCACTTTTTTCGGGGTTAATCTGACCCTCTTTCCCATGCATTTCTTAGGGCTTTCGGGTATGCCACGTCGCATTCCAGATTATCCAGATGCTTACGCTGGATGGAATGCCCTTAGCAGTTTTGGCTCTTATATATCCGTAGTTGGGATTCGTCGTTTCTTCGTGGTCGTAACAATAACTTCAAGCAGTGGAAATAACATAACAAGGGCGAACATTCCTTGGGCTTTTGAAAACGAATCAAACACACTGGGAATCGAGCTAGGTACTCAAACGTCCCCAGACTTATCATACTTTGAGAACTTCCAGCTATCAGAGAGACGAAAAAGCTCATTGTTAAGAAAAGAAGGAAGAAAAAGTCGCCGACTGCTACTAAGACCTAAACATTAACTCTTTTCACAAATGCTTTGTTCCAACGAAGACACGTGAGACCCAACTATCGACCTAATTTAGAGTAGAAAGCCAAGCTTAGTTCAGAATGGCTAACTTACCAACAGAGGATAGCGATGGTACTACAAGGCCAGAGTGAAATTTGGAAATTTGATCAGCTTGACCGAGCTGCTCCTACTGACTATGACTGGACAGCAGCTGGACTCTTTCTCAAAGTCTGACCCTGCCACCTATCTTTTTTTTTATGAAGCAACCATCACTGAAGTGAAGCAATTTTTTTTTGTAGCCAGCTCAACTCAATTTAACAGGTTAGTAGCGAAAGGTAAGGCTTCATTCCCGAGTGGACGAGAAGAAGGAGCAAGCCCTATTAAGATTAAGGGAAGAGAACATCATATCATCGGTTATACTATCCTGGAGTAGTTAGAGTAGTACTTGCTAAAGCTAAAGGTTTTCTCCCGCTAAAAACAGTCTACTAGATAAGCCAAGTAAAGAAGTGAGTGCCAGATACAGATGAAATGGTTTTATCTCCTTTTTACAGAAGTAAATTCCTCCTCCCCCTACCCTAGGGGTACTTATATTTTTAAGCTTTAGAGAATCCAGGTCCAGCGGAAGACTAAGTAAGGTACGGTATAAAGTCCAATCAATCTCCTCCAACAGAGGGCTCTGACCTGACCACAGTCAATCAGTCTATTGTTCTGTTCTATAGAGTCCTACCCGAAATAGGAAGACTCCTCGTTTTTAGCCTGGTCCAGGCTGTGCATATCTTACCCATTCTGTAGCCCCGACAAGAGCAGTTACGTCTTTTGCTAAACCCTTACTAAATTACTAACAACCACCAGGAACTAGTCTCGGTTTGATATAAGCCTAGCTACCACGGAAGCATAGTCAGAAGGCTGAAAAGATAGCCATCTTACTTCTCGGACCTTGCCTTAATAAGGAAGAACTTAAGCCTTTCTTAATAAGAAAAAACCCTAGGATGAGCTAACTTGCTTATCAGCGAATGAATCACAGCAAGAAGAAGGGCTGGGCATACCTTTTTAGGAATTTCTACCCCAAAATGACTGACGCCTTTCGAACTGAACTACCACGGACTCTCGCTAACTGGCATCGGATTCTGTGATACAAGAGACTCGCTGAAAGAGCGGATTTGATTCCGAACCGCTACGTTTCTTATATTGCTGTGTAGTGCGCTATAGCGCTTCCTGAACCAACTGAAGCAAGCATATATGAGGATCGAGCGCTAGCATCCTGCTCTCGATCGATTGCTCAACCACGTCTGATCCGAACAAAAAAAGGAATAGAACTGGCACCTTTACGGTGTAAGCATGAATACGCCGAGCAAGCTAAAATTCTTTCTATGTAGTAATCGTGCTAGTCTATTGCCCCTGAACCTTTGGATATCCAGAAGGAAAAGCGAGGAAGTGGCTTTGATCCTAGCTTTTCTATCAAGCAGGTTCGACCACTGCAGGCCCAATCGCTACTACCCGGATGATCTTCTTGGGTAAGATCTTTCTATATCAAATATCAGTTGGATGCCTACACGCGATCCTTTTTTGCTTTCCTGGTATATCGGAAGAGAAAAAGAGGCCTATATCAAAAGTAATAAACAACTGTATACTTCTTATCATAACACGGATCACGCTTGTATATAGTCGATGTATGTCTGAGCTATTCTTCTTTGTACCATACCATCTAAAGCTGTGATTTCCGGGGGGCAGGGACCGAAGCCAACATGGTCTAGACTACCGATGGAACTGGATGTCTGACTTTGTGAGTACCTATCTTCTTATAGGAAATTGCATATCAACAAATAGAAGATTGGCAAAGATTCCGCCATAGTATTAGTTGAAGTGTATAGCGGCACTGGCTAGACGGTCTATCCCCTTTGTAACTTAAGTATATTTCCAATTACTCTCTGTCTCTAAAAAAACCGTAAACACGTCCAGGTAAGTTGTGACCGCGGTATATATACGATATATAAATCCAGCCCCACACCCCAGGGTAAATGCCCCGTAACTTCGGGAGAGGTTTCTGAACTCCTATCTATTCACCTGCCTATCTTGCTTCTACAGAGGACGCAATCAAAATGAATGCGAACTAGAGATACTGACAGAAGCTAAATCTCAAATCATAGACACCGGAGAGAACACGATCATACAGATGTGATAGTATCTTAGGAACGCTATTCTAACCATAAGAGAGAGCACCCTTTTACATACTGCCTTGCTCTTCTTCTATCGTAGTCTTTCTCGCAGAGTAAGAGACTTTATAAATTCTATACTGTTCCTATATGCGTAAGGAAAACATTTCGGGCATTACATCTATGGGTCAACGACTTTCTGGAGTCTCTTAAAGAGGGGATGGAAAGCAAGGTCCACATCCCATTATTAAACTTATAATACGCATCATCTCACAGTGAAGAGTGAGCAAGCCTTATTCTCCAATGGATTCTACAACAGCGCAGACTACTGCATCTTTACATTTCTATTTATTATAGTAAAAAGCCCTTGTTTCAAGGCTAGCGCTTCCCGGTTTAATTGGCTATTTGAATTTAGCGCATTGGCCGTAGAATCAAATATGGACGTGACTGACCACTAGATCTGTCGATCGAGACCTTGCTTCACCCACGGGCCCAGCCGGAGCTAAAGTAGAGTTGAATAAGCGTGAGAAGGATACCCGCTCATAAAGAGCTTGGTTAAGTGGCTGCCTTGCTGGCTTGGATCAGAATCCCTTCCCTTTCTTCGACTTGCTGCTACTGATTATTATAATAAAAGACAACTGTTTGCATTTAGGTAGCTATTCTTAGCACGTGACCAATACTTTTTTTTTATTATATACCTATAATAATTATTGAGTTAAACCACGGGAAAACAGCACAGGAACAAGACACGGCACGATCCTTCCTCACTCCAATAGATAGATAAAGCAATGATAAACCCGCTCGGGACCCATATTCCCATGGTCCCTTCGCCTCACACAAAAAGTCCTAACAATCAAGATATTATCCTAACATACGCTGTCTAACTACTTAACAAATCATCATTAGACTACTTTCAGTAAAGGTTGTTCTACATAGTCATATATTATCGTACCAGTGATGATCGAAATACTGTATGCGGATGATCCCTACTTTCGAGTTCCTTGCGATCTAGGTACCCAGCGGCGATAGGGGAGACTTAGATCTTTGTCATATCATAACAAAAACCGCATCCGGTGGTATCCTATCGTCGTAAAAAAATAATTCATTGCTTCAAAAAGGGAATGAGCTCTCACAGGTTGAGTTTTTTCGGCCAGATTTCGCGTATCATTTATTTCGTATAGAGAGAAGAATAAATTGTCCTTTTTCTTGCTGTTGTTAAACAGGCTGTGCCTTCGGCCGCCTATGATAGGGGGGCCCTTTCCACTCCTTGTTGAAGTTGCAAAGCTCGTTGAGGCAGATTGAACGCTACGCCCTTGGAATAAAATCTTTTCCTGGATAGATGCTGTACATCCAAATCCAGATGCCGAAGTTTTTGCAGGGTGATCAAATTGACTTAAGAACCTGGGTCAGATTCTATTGATTGTGGTTTCTTGGCTGGTCCCTGTGCCATACAGAGGACTATTATGCTCCTCGTCCCTAATAACCTAACCTAATAATAAGAATAGGTCGTCGTCTGTAAATGCAGCCATATTAATCATCCTATAAGGATTCTTCCTCGACTGTTCTGCAAAGAAGCCAGTTATCCTCATCCTCAGGATTACAAGAATGCTTCCACCAAAGTACCCGGAACATCATTGCGTCAAGATATCAATACTGGTGAGCAAGGCGGCTGAGGGGGGGGGGGGGGGGGGGGGGGGGAGGGGGGGGGGGTGACATCACTTTTAATCTAAGGATGCCGAGCCAAAATGCGAGATATCCTAATCTATCTCTAGGAATCATCGCTGTTATGCCTCCTTACCTACGCTGAATCATTCATACCATTCCCTCACTGCCTTTGCAGTAGCAGCGGAAAGGAGATAGCAGATTGGTTAATCCCTTAGAGTCTTCTAAGGGTATAAGAAGGTATCGTGGAGGGCATTATAAAAGTGAGGGATCCTCGCGATAGTTAGGCCCGAGAGATAAGACTGAAATTGACCTTTAGTCTTCCTAAGGGAGTGACGTGACTACTGTACGTGAGCGCACGGAAGCGCAATAAGAAGGAGTCTTTCTTTCGCGCTGCTTTGGATTTTTTTGCAGGGAAGGTCCTTTCCGTTAATTCAATATCTGTCTCGCCTGCTAACTATTCTCGGTCTACCCTGATAGGGTATTCGATTCCTCTTGGCTACTTTACCTTTATTACGATATCACCAGATTAGCAAGAAATACCTGTGACCTGGTTCACGCTTTGTTTTGACTTCAAGCAGTTCCAAGATCAGGATCCGTATTTTATTTTCAATCAATCTCCTCAGCATGAATTAAAAGTGGGTCTTTCGATACAAGTGGTAAGACCTATCATTCAGCATCCAAGACCTGGCCGATGGCTACTTCAAATTCAAGTGCCACTTATCTTAACACAACTCGGGCTAATCGACTCCCAGCCTAGCTAGACCTGGTTCAAGCAATTAAGCCAAAGCAACACTTATTCCTTACCGGATTCAATTCTTTCGTCCACTTCTCTTTCTTTTCTTTCACTATTCCCATCAAGCCTTGGGTTCTCTTGATGCTTTCATTTCCCTCAACCTGAGTAAGCTGGTCCCTCAGTCAAACTTCTTCCAGTTCGCGTTGTTTACCCCGAGTGGATCAAAGGGTTCCTTCGGAGCAAATAAATCTTGCGCTGCTTAAGGAGCTCCCCACATTCGCACGGGCTGGGGACATGATGAGAGCTGCAAACATGGCTCTGGAATGTGTCCCTTACCACCCTAACTACTAGCTCTAGATCAGGATAGGAAAGAGCCCTCGGATTTACAAGCAATTGCTCTGGTATGCTAAACCACCAAACGGAGAATCCAATCCATAAGCAAGTTAGGAGAAAAAATAGCATATCCCTTACATACGAATAAATGAGTGCCTCCTCTAAGCTAAACTCTTTGATTCTGGAGGTTTTTCGCTGTAAAAAAAAACCCCTGCCTTCGATCTGGTGATCTCAGTAAATATGAATCTCTTCCTACTTCTCTTATTCTGAACGGTAATTGCTCCATATTCGCTGTAGGTGGAAGCCAAGGACCAATGGAATACATTCTATGTCGCTCGCCCTGCTTTCTAACCCAAAGTAAAGTGTACGCCGGGCAGGAAGTCGAATGGTGCGGGTGGATGTACTTATAGTATAACTGTCGTTGGAAGGGACTTCTCGTACTTCAGGCACTCCAGAGGTTAGTTTTTAAAAGAGTGAGAACATGTCAAACAACAAAGAAAATAAGGAATGGAAGGTGGGTGCCCTCTATATTGGGGGTTGATTCTAGCTAAAGCTAAAATATCTAAAACGAATAGGTAAGGGAACTGCATCTTTCACTAATGTACCAACTGTCGTGAGTTGGGCGGAGGACCTGGGGCAGTCGCTACGGAATAGACTTGAAACCGAGCGGGAACATGGCTGGGAGTAGCTTTTAACAGTGCTGGTCTACCCCGATTTACCCATTGAGAGGGACTGAAAGCCTTGGTTTCGCCACCCCTATTTCATTAGTAGAGCTCTATTGAGAAAGACCTTGGAATTGGCCAATCACCAAGGGCGATGTTAGGTTAGCCTTCAAGACGTAGACCGAACTCGAGTTCAGTTCACCGGTACGGCACAGCCGAGGCCCCGAGAGCGGAGAAGGTTACAGCACAACGTAGAAGCTTTTTCAGATAAGAATCCCACATAAATAGCTTCCGAAAGAAGTAATGCAATTGGTCTGACCAACAACAAGGTTACGGAGGAAAGACCCTACGCTAACTTCTCTGTCCCTAATCTCCTGTGTCGACAAGTTCAGGTCTTTAGATCGGTCAAGCTTGGCACTCCTCAACTCAACCTCTCTTTCCTACTGCACTGAAAGCCGTCTTTTCTTAACCAGCTATTTATGAGTGACATACGCCAATCTTAAGAAAGATGTTGCTTTCCTTTTAGCCGTGTAACTTAGCCTATTGGTGCTACTGGTCTATTAGTCCCTGTTCTCTATGCGTTATCTCCGCATTGGACTAGAAAGGGCTACTTGTAGACTTGTAGCGAATCATGTATTTAGCCAGCTCTTTTTTCTCGCCCTAGGACGGATCCTGACTCTAAGGAAAACTCCCTTCCAGAGAAGCACTCATTTTCTTTCTAGAAGCTCTTTTTTCTACCCTTCTAACTAGTGTCACTTGCTTTGATCACTTCAGTGAGTGAGGCGGTATGCCAGAGGGACTGCAATCAATTCACCGGTAATAAGTACCTTTACACCTACCCTTTTTTGTAGTATGACTAGACAATAGATTGTATACTATACCCAGACACTTGTTGGTCTACTAGGGATATGCCATTTACGGGGAGCTAGTCAGAGATTTGCGACTTCTTACAAGCCATCCTGTACTGGTCTTATTATATGCTATAATATTCTACACGGGATTCCTAGAATGATTAGCTCGATAGACCTGTTCAAACTCTATGTGTGACAGGTTAGGACAACTTATGTATTATACGATATGATCAGGCCTTTCATTCTTTGCTGACCAGGTAGCTCCGTCTTTTATTAATATGTATAGTATCATCACATCTTTCCGTTGCACTGAAAGTGGCAGCCTAAAATCTCTACTTGGACTACTGAAATGGGATCTAGCCTTTGGGCTTAGTTCAGAGTTCTGCCTTCTAGGCTTCTTCCTTAATCAGGAAAAGCCCTTTACGCTTTGAGCCGGGTATGAAAAAAGTGAATCCGGATCCTTCGCCACCTTCTCTCCTTGGTTCTGAGATTGTAAGGATTTCTTCCCTCTTTCTCTTAAAATTAAACCGGCATACTGAAATCGATTGCACTAAGGGGCTTCGATTTTGCTGAAAGAAGGACTTCGTTGAAAAATATAAAGATATTGGTTACATCTCGCGTACTTGCCCATATTACTTATATGGGGTGACCCACTTCTACTTACGCGGATTCCAAAGCCGCTCCCATTCCTCAAAGCCCGGCAGCAGAGTCAACCCCTCCTTCGGTCGGTTCATGAGCTGCCAAAAGCTAACTCTACGCTCGGTAGCTACCGGATCTAATGCACCATTCTTCGGCCTATTACGAACAGTTTCGATGTCCCAGATGTCTTGTTTTCTCAATCTTCGCAGGAGGTGATGCGGGGATTCCCAGCTGTATGGCATCGCTTGGAAATCGAATAGTAAATGTATTCGCCGCCTACTCATGTTTACTGATCATTATACGAACTAATGCCTTTCTGGGGCGCAGGGACGATCAGCTCTATCTATTCTATTTATATAATTTAGAATTGGAATTGATTCTTTCCCTCGGTGAACGAAGCGGCTATAAGAGAATTCAGTGCTTTGCATAAGGGACAGACAGATGAGCTCTCTTCTGAGACCTAAGGAGCTACTAACCTTCACTTGAAAGAGAGACACAAAGATTGACTGAAGTTCAGAGTCCCCAGACTGGGATAGGGACGGAGATTCTTGAAAGAAGACCGCAGTTCTGCCATGAAGTGCGGCCATTTGATATGAGATCGGATATAATAAATAAGCTTTTTCTTTTTTTTGTGCAGGAAAGCGAAGAACCCCTTTACGACCTGCTGAATGCTTCTTATATGTTCGTAAAATAGGAACTCAAAGTAAAAACTATGCTTTGTCTTGCAAACTGACTTCAGCCATAGTGAACAGGGGGATACACTGCTCACTTGATAGCCCTACCCTAGTTGTATCGCCTCAAGCAAGAGTAGACGGCACGCGTCACCAAGCACCGCCGTTAAGGGTTCATCAGCGAATGGAGTTAGGCCCATTTCCCAGCCTAGTTTTAAGCAGAACAGCACCATCCTAGTCCCACAGCAGTACTTCTCTTATGGGCTCGAGGCAAGACAAGCAAGCCCGCTTCGCTTCCTCAATTGCTCAAGAACCAGATGAAATATATGTTATGTGGAACGTCTGTCTGCGAGCTTGGGGGATTAAACCAATATCTTTCTATTTTGAAGCAGTGTGCGGTATGCCTTAAATTCAAACAAGCATACGCTGGCAGAATAGTACTTAGATTTCCGTCTTCTGTTTTAGTTTAGCTGACTCGCCTCGGGATATCCTCACATCATTCCGGCATTTCAACCGTCAGAGCGATCCGAATCCTTAAAGGTTATCCCAAAAGTGATTTGCTTGTCCAGTGGTACTTGTCGCTTTTCTCCGAAGGCTATTGAATTAGCTAAACCACGTGGGTGGCGGTTGTCCATGGATGTCCCTTGGGCCTATTCTTCATCGGATACGAGAGCAGGAAGAGCTTCTATTCCATCAACACCTGTTATTCCAGCAACAGCTCTTACTGTAACAGAACTAGGACCATCAACTCCAACTGTCCTTATAGGCGAAAGCCACCTCCTTGACAGATTACGGAGCTACCCAGCTTCTCTTCCAAGTAGTAGAAAAACCGCCTTTCACCCGCTTCTCTAAGGAAAAAGTCTAATGTCATGTTGAGAATCTAAAGGATTGATCGAAAGGCAGTGATTTCGACCTAGAGTGAAGCTTTGGCTTTCGGCGGCTATTAGATACGGATTGACGAGTTGACCTAAACGAGTAAGAACAATTGTTGGAACGAGATTGATCACTGAAGATAATGCTAGCTTCTTCTCAACTCCTGGCCCGGCAACTCCGATCAATCACTTTCCTTGTCCCTTCCTACTATGGATGCCCACTGCTCTTATATTCTATTGATCAACCGTTTGATGACATAGAGACAGAGATTCTACGAGGATATTCTTGCAGCCCCATAACAGCTGATTCTCAACTATTCTCTGCCAACACATTCCGACTAACCTCTATACTATTAGGCTAATTCACAAAAGGCTGAAGAAGACTCTCCCTAACCCTTACTCATAGGGGCCTTAAGCTAGACTGACTGACTGTAACTCGCTCATCGAGCGCAGCGCGCATTAGACTTAATTAGTGTTTGTTTTGGCATTTGTAGCAGGAGAATAGGGAAGAAGGTTATTACAAAGTCGATAATATATCTTATAGACAGAACTAGCGCTTAAGGGTGCTACTACGCGGGAAGAAGAAAGTCTCATCCCTTGACTACGAAACCGAAACTAAGCGGAAACTAATTCCTTCATATCGAGAAAATGAAGTGAAAGGATTTCTACGCTAGTCTTCCTTTATAACCGAGGTAAATGACTTAACCAATCGATTGTCACATTCACTATGGCATTCTGTTAAGTCAGCTGAACACCAACCGACTGTTACAGAGCGGCAACGGGATACTAGTTATTAAAAGCACTCATTCCATTTAGGATAGGAGCAATTCGTTAGCTAATCTTTCTACGCTAGATATCTATCTATTATATCTCCACTTTCTATTCTCGGTAAGCGGACGCGGGAGCATGAGGTGGGAGGCGGTATCAGCTTTGGACTGATAACAAGACATCTCTCTTTTGGTCCTCTGACCGAACCCGAAAAGAATAACTTTATGCCATTTGTACACTTTAGTGTAGGCACCTTCTTAAACGTGCCAAGCTGTGGAAGAGAGGTGCCAGGGGATCTAATGCTCTCAGCTGAACAGGGCTTGAAGCCTTCGAACCTTTCTGCTCTTTCTTCCTATCGGTGGCGTCAAACGGACTGAAAAATAGAATCAGCTGATCGAGCTCTTTGGTACGCGGCGGCTAACCTTTTTAAATTGAGCTGTTCTTGCTAACCTCCCATAAATAAAACTAAATAAATTGGGTCGGGATAGGATAAGGACTCTTATCATACAGCTCCTTTTTCTTGATTCCACAGCTACGGATCAAAATTATCAGATGTCCCTTACTTCGTTATTACAACCTTCTTTTTTTGATGTCAAAGACCAGAAGCTATGCGGAAATTTCCATTGATCTCGGTTGTTTCTTTTCAGCGATGGCTATTCATTTAAGTCCTTCGGGTAGCACCATTAGATCTTCAACAAGGTGGAAATTCTCGTTATTCTTTATGTAAACAACGTATACTGACGGCTCGGATGAGTATTCTGTTTATATATCGCTACGGCTATAAACACTTTCTGAGAATTCCTATTAACAAAACACCCTTCTTTCTTCGCTCTTCCGGAACCGGTACAGAAATGGGTGCCCTTTTTTTACGTTGTTTACCTTAGTACTGCGGAGAGGTTTCGGGGAAGACCTATGTGGGGCACCTTTTGGGTGTGGGATGCTCGTTTAACCTCTGTATTCATCTCGTTTCTGATTTACCTGGGTGCACTGCGTTTTCAAAAGCTTCCTGTCGAACCGGCTCCTATTTCAATCCGTGCTGGACCGATCGATATACCAATAATTAAGTCTTCAGTCAACTGGTGGAATACTTCGCATCAACCTGGGAGCATTAGCCGATCTGGTACATCAATACATGTTCCTATGCCCATTCCAATCTTGTCTAACTTTGCTAACTTCCCCCTCTCAACCCGTATCTTGTTTGTTCTGGAAACACGTCTTCCTATTCTATCTTTTCTCGAATCTCCTTTAAGGTATGAAATCGAAGCTCGAGAAGGATAAAAACTTTGAGTGGATTTATACCTGGCTGTTTTCACGCATCAAAGTGAAACCGTGTTAATACATTTCAGGGAAGGACCACGTACCTGGTTCGGAAAATAAATAAAGTCTCACACATCCTCTTGTTCCCAAGAGTCCTATTTGCTTTCTTGATTGGTAAACCCAACCAGCTATTTACAACAAACAAGTCTTTCCTCTTGTTGGGGGGAGCAGTTCAAAAAGAAATAAACCAAAGCAAATGCCATTAGATGAACTCTTAAACGCTGTAAAGCCCTTTTTACAGTGGGGCACAGAAGAACCTATACAGTTAGAGAGCACAGAAGAACCTATACAGTTAGAGAGCACAGAAGAACCGATACAGTTAGATCCAGGGACGCTACCACAGGTTCCCGGGAATCCACCCGTGGAAGTCCCTTCTTCCTCTTCGGTGGTCGAAGGGGAGGTCTCCCAAAATGACCTTTGGGCGGCTGTGGACAGTGCGGAACGCCAGCAATGGCAAGATATGCTTGCGTCCAAGGAGTGGCGGTTTTCTGAGCGTCATTTCGCTCTCTGCGACAGAAAAATTTCCCTTATTGTGGCAAAGGCTCTGTCCTTATATAACGATGGGCACCTGCCGCTCCAAATAAAAGACGAGGGGGATATTGCGAGAGGCATAAATGCCTACTTTGCCGATATGAACCACTACCCCTCGAACGCATCCCGATTACAGCACCTAAAACGGGTACAGGACTGTATCGGTAATCCAAAAAGCTCCATCTGGCACGAAATAAGGGGTTACATGGAAAGCTGAAATATCCCTCTTGTTGTTCTTATCAAATTATCCTTTGAATTACTCTGACATTCCACGTTTCCGAAACGGATCCTATCAAATATTTGACATTTTCTATGATCATCTCTATTTTAGGTATTCGGGGAATCCTCCTTAATAGACGAAATATTCCTATTATGTCAATGCCAATTGAATCAATGTTATTAGCTGTGAATTCGAACTTTTTGGTATTTTCCGTTTCTTCGGATGATATGATGGGTCAATCATTTGCTTCATTGGTTTCAACGGTGGCAGCTGCGGAATCCGCTATTGGGTTAGCCATTTTCGTTAGAACTTTCCGAGTCCGAGGGACTATTGCTGTAGAATTGATTAATAGCATTCAAGGTTAAACATGACTCCTAGAGAATTACCAAAATACGAAGTTCTCTTTTCTCCTTTCGTTCTCTTCTTTCTTTTTTATTTTTACTTGGTTGGCAGGGCAGGGTCGGGGCCTTTATCGCTGGGCGAGCGCATCCGATTGATTCTAAAGTCCTTTCCTAAACCACTTCCCGTTTAGTTGCTGAAAGATAGATAGAACCTATGAGATTTAGTTCCAGGAATATGCAAGCTAGAAAGATGCTATTTGCTGCTATTCCATCTATTTGTGCATTAAGTTCGAATAAGATATCAATCTATAATGAAGAAATGATAGTAGCTCGTTGTTTTATAGGCTTCATCATATTCAGTCGGAAGAGTTTAGGTAATACTTTCAAAGTGACTCTCGACGGGAGAATCCAGGCTATTCAGGAAGAATCGCAGCAATTCCCCAATCCTAACGAAGTCGTTCCTCCGGAATCTAATGAACAACAACGATTACTTAGGATCAGTTTGCGAATTTGTGGCACCGTAGTTGAATCATTACCAATGGAACGCTGTGCGCCTAAGTGCGAAAAGACAGTGCAAGCTTTGTTATGCCGAAACCTAAATGTTAAGTCAGCAACACTTCCAAATGCCACTTCTTCCCGTCGCATCCGTCTTCAGGACGATCTAGGCACAAAGTTTCACTTATTAGTTAGGAGGAGATTT
>PGTU02007545.1:0-27867 GCA_002896215.2 Cicer echinospermum
TGAATTAAAGATTTTGTTCATGTAGTCCATGAAAATTGCTGGTGCATTGGTAACTCCAAACGGCATAACCAGATATTCATAATGTCCATAACGGGTTCTGAAAGCAGTTTTCTGAATATCTCCTTCCCTTACTCGAATCTTATGGTAACTCGACTACGAGTCAATCTTTGAAAATATCGCGGCCCCTCTCAATTGATCCATTAAATCATCGATGCGTGGCAAAGGATAACGATTCTTAATAGTTGCCTTATTAAGTTGTCTATAATCCACACATAAGCGCGAGCTTCCGTCCTTCTTCTTAACTAGCAAAACTGGAGCTCCCCACGGTGATACACTTGGTCTTATAAATTTTCTCTCCAACAAGTCTTCAATTTGGCTTTTGAGCTCATTTAATTCCAATGGCGACATTCGATACGGTGCAATTGAAATTGGTCCCGTTCCTGGGTGCAAATCAATGAAAAATTCCACTTCTCTTACCGGTGGCAATCCTGGAATTTCCATTGGAAATACGTCCCGATATTCATTGACAAGCATCACATCTTCTATGTTCACATTTATCTTTGCCTCCACATTAGCCAGGGACAAAAACTCATGAGTCCCTTCTCTTAGCGACACTCGGAGTTTGTTGGCGGCTAGATATTTAACAACTCCTGGTTCGGGGAAAAGAACCAATTTACGAGCGTAATCCAAGATCACGTAATGATACGACATCCAATCCATACCAAGAATGACCTCGAGTGATTGTAGGGGTAAATAAATTTGATTAATCAAGAAGTCTCTATTTTGTATAGTTACTTGACAATATAAACATGCGGAATTTACTGTCAAAGTCTTAGCAGGCGTAGAAACAATCAAATCAAAAGGTAGAGGAGACACAGATAACTTCAAACGATTCACACAATCCATAGCAATGAAGGAATGGGTTGCCCCCGAATCAAAAAGTGCAGTCAGAGTGTTACCTGCAATCTCACAGTCACATTGAATCAGATTGTCAGATGGGTTTCCAGCTTCAGCACTCACGCAATAAACGTGTCCTCTAGCGATAGGACGAGTAGCCCTAGCTACATTCACAAATGGTTCCACCTTTGGAGTCGTGCAATCCCTTGCCATGTGCCCTGGCTTCCGACAATTGTGACAGGTGGGGACATTAGAGGTACAGGTACTAGCATAATGTCCCTCTTCCCCACATCGGAAACATCGAAGCACTTGCCCCAATTGTCTTCCGAAATTCTGGTTCCCTGGGCGATTCTGCCCACCGTTGTTATTCTGTGGTCGATTATAAGGTTTAGCAACTTGCTTTCCCTTGTTTTGATAATTCACCCGACTAGGGCCTCCTGAATTAAAATTCCCTCCTCGACTAGCCCTCTTACTTTTCATATCCTCCACTTCTCTACATTTTTCTACAAGCGCTTGGAAACGTTGAATTCCCAAGGGTAAGACGGAGTCTTGAATCTCATACTTCAGTCCGTCTTGGAAACGATGACACATGAATGGTTCATCAATCTCTTCACGGAAAAACCTGAAATGCCTCGATAGCGATTCAAACTTAGCAGCATATTCGCCCACGGTCATGTTCCCCTGATGAAGTTTCAGAAAATCATCACCCAGTTTAGTCCTGGTACTCATCGGGAAGTATTTGTCTAAAAACTTCCTTTTGAATGATTCCCAGTTCACCTCCTCGTGAGCTGATCCCATCAATAACCTTGCACTCCTCCACCAGTACTCAGCATCCCCCAATAGCATATAAGTGGCATAGCTGACCTTCACTCCCGCCTGACAGTTAATCATTTCAAAGATTTTCTCCACTTCTTGGATCCATTGATCCGCCTTCTCTGAATTCTCATCCCCCTTAAACTTAGGAGGATTGTAACGAGGGAAGTCTTCTAACCCCCTTGACTCTGCAGCACGGATCTCTCTTCCCCTCTTTTCAAAATCACGTTGAGTCTTGGCAGCAGTCTGTGCAGCAACAGAAGCAGCCATGTTATTCATAGCCTCCGCCATTTGATCATTCCTATTAGCGTTGGCTCTGAGCGTCATCCTCCTTCTTGGCGGCATGGTTTTCCTATAAAAACCATCATCAAGTAGAGTCTTAACACCTACTTCAAATAAATTCCAAAACTAACCTTCACGACCACGTTAACACGTAATAATTATAGCGACCTGACAACTCAAACCCCCTAAACCGACGCATGATCAGATAATATACTCCCAACTTATAGGTTTGCCCTACAATCTATAAACCAAGGTTCCCACAGCCACCCAAAGAAAGACCAAACCATGACTCTAGACCACAGTGCTAACCCCCCGTTTTTCCAAGCAGAGGGTGTATCTATTTTTCAAAGAAATTAAATAAACAGAGTTGAAAAACAATAAGGAAATACCATTGGATAAATAAATTGACTCATTTAATTTACATAAGCAGCAAAAGTTTCTCCAAATATAAATTCAAAGCATTTGACACAACACAAATTGGTACGATGGAACGCCATTCAAATAAGATGTCAAACTGACAATATTAGTCATAGTCACAGTTTTTTCCAAATTAAAATACTCCAACCCAAAAGAAAGGACATCTATCCCATACGGATCGAAGCCTAAGCGATCCATGTCTACCAAAAAACTCTAACACCTGAGGATCTTCCACGCCCCCATGAAGTCCTCCTAAACGTAGCTCCAGTCAAACATTCCATCCGTAGGGTACGACCCAGCAGACTCGTCTTGGCTCTCATCTGAGGTCTAAGCACCAGATTTTCACAATAGTTGTAAAGGTCACCAACGAAATTAACAGATAACACATAACATTAAGTTTTAAATGCACAAAATAACCTTTCAACTAAGCATGCACCTTAAAAGGATTTCTCATATGCTAAAAGTTCATGTAATGCTTGCCAATTAAAAATGAAATCAAAAAGAAGTTCTCAAACCATCAAGTAATACATAACTGACCAAAGCATTGATAAATCAATTGAAGCAATCGATTATCTAACTCAAAATAAGGACTTCTACTGAGCAATCGATTGCCAAAATCGATTTGGTCAGTTCTGCTGAGTTCCTGCATGACCCAAATCGATTCTAAATCGATTTTTTCAGTTTTTGATTTTTTGTGTTGCCAAATTGATTTCCAAATCGATTTTGCCAGTTTGCTGAGTTCCTGCCTCTCTGCCAATCGATTTTCCAAATCGATTTCTTAAAAGATTTTGAGAGACATATTTATACAATCGATTAGGTTAAAATAGAGAAGTTCCTGCAACTCATCCAATCGATTGGGAAATCGATTTCCCTGCTCATTCTTCCAAAAACCTTAAACTAATTCAATCACATCACACATAACTTCAAAACTTAACACTTAGCAATTCCCACACAATCACCACGACGAATTGGTTTTCGAAAAGTTTTACAATTCATCGCACTCACACACGATAATCAATACATAACACTTGCATTCAACACAATTACCACGACAATTCCTATTCAAACCACTCAATCATAAACTTGATTCAAACACGACTCGTGTGCCAAGCACCCCTAATGCAATGCGTATATGCCAAAATGCATGGACTCGGAATCCCAAACCAAACCCTCCTCGAAGGGCTGTAAATCATAATTGTACCACCTATCGCAGGCCAAAGTACCAATTACCGAGGTGCCACCTATCACGGGTCAGCACGATTTACTAAAATGCGTAAATCATAAACGTACCACCTAATCACGGGTCAGTACTGTTTACCGAGGTGCCACCTATCACGGGTCAAGCACGATTTACTAAAAGAAAAAGCGTAAGTCATAAACGTACCGCCTATCACAGACAATACAGTTTTACCTAGGTGCCACCTATCACGGGTCAGCACAACTTACTAAACGTAAACCGTAAAACATACCACCTATCACGGGTCAGTACAGTTTACCGAGGTGCCACCTATTTACGGGTCAGCACGGTCGACTTACCAAATGAAATGCATGAGCATACACAGACTTCATTCACAACAATCGTTAAGCAATGCAGATATTAAAAGATTCCCCATTTGAATACTCATTGACTTAAACGATTTTCACAAACAAACATTAAGCAAACAAAATATTAAGAGATTCCTCATTCTTAATACTCCTTTAACTTAACGATTTTCCAAACAACATTAAGTAAACCGAGATATTAAAAAGATTCCTCATTTTTAATACTCGTTTAACTCTAATGTTTTCACGCCAACATTAAGTAAACGTAGACATTAAGAGATTCCCCATTCTAATACTCATTTAACTTAAACGATTTTCTCAAACACACATTAAGTAAACCGAGATATTTAAAAGATTCCCCATTTCATTAATACTCGTTTAACTATAATGGTTTACAAATTTTGCCACAACAAAGTCAACTCAAACATATTATCAAATTCAATTCACAAACCACACCAAAACACATCAAATTTCATCGGTATTAACTTAGAACACGTCAAATACGACGAACACAAATCAACATAACATAACACTCAAACACATCAAATTTCATTTACTCATAATCATACACAAATGAGTTAAATTCATTTTCCATGAAACATTCATCAATAACTCCAAAACCTAACTCTAAGATTTTACCCATAAAGCCTTAGATTCATTTTTTTCCCCAAGTCAACACTCTAACCCTAACAAAATCCTTCCCACACAATCACAGATAAGTCCCTAAATGCAAACTAAAAGTTTGGGAAGGAGCCCCTAACCTTAACGATAGCTTTAACGTGGGTTTTCCGGTACCGCGAGCAAATCCGGTAAAATCTCCGTTCGCAATGTCACCTCCAAATTGGTCCCCTAGCACCGTAGCGTGGTAGTGAGCAACATTCCCTTCTATCTCTTCGCGAAACGAAGCTTAGATCTGGATGAAACGGGGAGGTTTGTGTTTGACGGTTTTAGAAACCCTAACACCGTTTTTCTTCGTTTTTGAATCAAAGAGGAAGTATGAAGTTGAGTAATCTTCTCTTTCACACTCACCAAACCTTGGGTTTATGTTTCGAAGCAAAAGAAAGAACCGAAAATGAAAAATGGAAGGAGGGAGAAGAAGGGTTCTCGCGTTAACAGAGGAAGAGGATGGAAAATCTCAATTTCTTTCCTTTGTTTTTCCTTTCTTCCTTTTTCCTTTATATATCATTTCCTTTTCCTTTCCTTCCTTCTAATTTCCTTTCTTTCTTTTCTCTCCAAACAAACATACATACATATATGTATATATATATATATATTATTATTGTAACTTAACAAATATCTATATATTTATTAAAATTACCATTTCGCCCATAACCCATTAAATTCCTCGTAAAAGATTCACCGCAGTTAATTTAATTTATTTATCGACGAGTAATTCTAATCGGCATCAAAATATCTTTTTGATCATATAAACTCCAAAATATTATTATCTTTGGCTAAAAAGCCTCCGAGCCAAAGTCCAAAATACACAAAAATACATAATGTATACTTTAAAATTATGGGTCTTACATTACTACCCCCCTAAAATTAGTTTCGTCCTCGAAACTATGCGTCAATAAATAACTCTGGGTGTTGTTCTCTCATCTTGCTCTCCAGTTCCCAAGTCACATCTCCAGTAATTGGGTTCCAAATTACCTAGACCAATGAAACATCCTTGGTCCTCAATCGCTTAATCTTCCTGTCATCAATTCTCACAGGTGGTACTTCGAATGACAAGTTATCCTTCAGTTGGATTGTGTCTGGTTCGATCACGTGAGATGGATCTGCAAGATATTTCCTCAATTGTGACACATGAAACACGTAATGAATATTGGACAGTATCGGAGGCAATGCAATCCGATAAGCAACAAGCCCAATTCGTGCAGAAATCTGATATGGCCCAATGAATTTCGGAGTCAACTTCTTCGATTTCAAGGCTCTACCTACTCCAGTAGTGGGTGTGACTCTCAGAAATACATGGTCACCCTGTTCGAATTCTAAAAGTCTGCGACGCTTGTCCGCGTAACTCTTCTGACGATCCTGTGAAGTCTTCATTTTCTCTTTGATCTTCCTTACCTTAGCCGTAGTCTGTTGCACCATCTCCGGTCCGACAATCATACTTTCACCGTCCTTATACCAACACAAGGGCGTTTGACACTTGCGCCCATATAAAGCCTCATATGGTGCCATCCTGATACTTGCGTGGAAACTATTGTTGTAGGTGAACTCAATCAACGGAAGTACATCATCCCAACTTCCCCTATCATCTAATACACATGCTCTCAACAGATCTTCCAGGAACTGATTCGTCCTTTCAGTCTGTCCGTCCGTTTGTGGATGGTAAGGTGAACTCAATCGTAGTTTCGTTCCCAATGCTTCGTGCAATGCTCCCCAAAAATGTGATGTGAACTTCGGATCATGGTCTGATACGATACTCGATGGTACCCCGTGTAACCTCACAATTTCAGCAATATAGATCTCTGTTAGCTGATCTACCTTATAGGTGGTCTTTACCGGCAAAAAGTGAGCGGATTTAGTCAGTCGATCCACTATCACCCATATAGAATCATTCTTTCTCCTTGTTTTGGCAATCCAGTTATAAAATCCATGGAAATGCTGTCCCACTTCCATTCAGGTATATCTAAAGGTTGCAACATCCCAGCAGGTCGCTGATGTTCCACCTTCGCTTTCTTACAAGTTAGACAAGTTGATACATATTCCGCTACATGTTTCTTCATTCTTGGCCACCAATAATTCTGCCTCAAATCCTGATACATCTTTGTTGCCCCAGGATGAATACTCAACTTGCTCTTATGAGCCTCTTCTAAGATCGTTTTCCTCATATCTGTAATTCCCGGTACACAAATCCTACCATTACATCGCAAAATATTATCTGAACCAATCTTGAACTCAGTTGTCTTCCCTTGCACTATCAGGTTCCTCCTCTCTTGTATTAAGACATCATCTTGAGAATTTGCAATGTCTTCAAGTAGTCCACTCGAAATCTTAATCATTCCGAATTTCAAAATTCCCGGTGCAAACTCTACGTTCAAGTGTAGATCTCTAATATCTTCCCACAACTCTTATTGTCTAGCCATAATTGTTGAAGACACTGATACACTTCTTCTACTTAACGCATCAGCCACTACATTGGCCTTCCCAGGGTGGTATTGTAGTGTGAAATCAAAATCTTTGAGAGTCTCCATCCATCGTCTCTGGCGCATGTTCAATTCCTTCTGATCAAACAAATATTTCAAACTTTTATGGTCGCTGAACACGGTGAACGTGCACCCATATAAATAGTGCCTCCAGATCTTCAATGCAAAAACAACCGCAGCAAGCTCCAAATCATGAGTAGGATAGTTTCTCTCATGGATCTTCAATTGCCTTGAGGCATAAGCTACAGCTTTCTTGTGTTGCATCAGAACACATCCCAAACCTTGGTGAGACGCATCACAATAAACTTCATAGGGTTCATCTGATTGCGGTAATACCAATACTGGTGAGGTCGTCAGTTTTCTCTTTAGTAACTGGAAATTTTCCTCACACTTCTCCGTCCATGCGAACGGTTGATCTTTTCTGGTAAGTTGTGTCAATGGAGCCACAATTTAGCAAAACCTTCAATAAACCTCCTGTAGTACCCTGCCAGTCCTACAAAGCTTCGTATGTCAGTGACAGTCTGAGGCTGTTTCCAAGTAAGAACCGCCTCAATCTTAGCCGGATCTACAGCGATTCCTTCCTTGGTTATCACATGTCCTAAGAAATTCACTTTCTCTAGCCAAAATTCACACTTTGACAGATTGGCATACAATTGCTTCTTGCGTAAAATCTCAAGAACTTGGCGTAAATGTTCTCCATGCTCTTCTTCAGTTCTCGAATAAATTAATATATCATCAATAAACACCACAACAAATTTATCAAGGAATGAATTAAAGATTCTGTTCATGTAGTCCATGAAAATTGCTGGTGCATTGGTAACTCCAAACGGCATAACCAGATATTCATAATGTCCATAACGGGTTCTGAAAGCAGATTTCTGAATATCTCATTCCCTTACTCGAATCTGATGGTAACCCGACTTCAAGTCAATCTTTGAAAATATCGCGGCCCCTCTCAATTGATCCATTAAATCATCGATGCGTGGCAAAGGATAACGATTCTTAATAGTTGCCTTATTAAGTTGTCTATAATCCACACATAAGCGCGAGCTTCCGTCCTTCTTCTTAACTAGCAAAACTGGAGCTCCCCACGGTGATACACTTGGTCTTATAAATTTCCTCTCCAACAAGTCTTCAATTTGGCTTTTGAGCTCATTTAATTCCAATGGCGACATTCGATACGGTGCCATTGACATTGGTCTCGTTCCTGGGTGCAAATCAATGAAAAATTCCACTTCTCTTACCGATGGCAATCCTGGAATTTCCGTTGGAAATACGTCCCGGTATTCATTGACAAGCATCACATCTTCTATGTTCACATTTATCTTTGCCTCCACATTAGCCAGGGACAAAAACTCATGAGTCCCTTCTCTTAGCGACACTCGGAGTTTGTTGGCGGCTAGATATTTAACAACTCCTGGTTCGGGGAAAAGAACCAATTTACGAGCGCAATCCAAGATCACGTAATGATACGACATCCAATCCATACCGAGAATGACCTCGAGTGATTGTAGGGGTAAAAAAATTAGATTAATCATAAAGTCTCTATTTTGTATAGTTACTTGACAATGTAAACATGCGGAATTTACTGTCAAAGTCTTAGCATGCGTAGAAACAATCAAATCAAAAGGTAGAGGCGACACAGATAACTTCAAACGATTCACACAATCCATAGCAATGAAGGAATGGGTTGCCCCCGAATCAAAAAGTGCAGTCAGAGTGTTACCTGCAATCTCACAGTCACGTTGAATCAGATTGCCAGATGGGTTTCCAGCTTCAACACTCACGCAATAAACGCGTTCTCTAGCGATAGGACGAGTAGCCCTAGCTACATTCACAACTGGTTCCACCTTTGGAGTCGTGCAATCCCTTGCCATGTGCCCTGGCTTCCGACAATTGTGACAGGTGGGGACATTAGAGGTACAGGTACTAGCATAATGTCCCTCTTCCCCACATCGGAAACATCGAAGCACTTGCCCCAATTGTCTTCCGAAATTCTGGTTCCCTGGGCGATTCTGCCCACCGTTGTTATTATGTGGTCGATTATAAGGTTTAGCAACTTGCTTTCCCTTGTTTTGATAATTCACCCGACTAGGGCCTCCTGAATTAAAATTCCCTCCTCGACTTGCCCTCTTACTTTTCATATCCTCCACTTGAAAGGTGATATAAAACAAAAATGAAAAAAAAAAAACATGAAAAGTGAAGTATGGAGATAAGGATAATGAGGAGGAAAAAGATGACAACCCATTATCCAAACGAAAAATCAAGGTACAACAGAACAATAAAAATGTTTACATATCATCATTAGATGAGGACACGATCAAAACAATAATTACAAAAAAAGAAGATTGTGGTCGAGCATATTACATTCTCTAACAAAGAGCCAGTCTTTCTACATACTTGAACGAGAACCAAAATGAATAAAGCAAAAGAAAAACAATCGTGCAGTGTAATAAAATTGATTAATCCAAAAACACAAAAAAAAATTGAAAATCGGGAATACGAGACTAATGTATTTTAAAATATTTCACTTTACTCATTTATAGTTTCAAATGTAATACATTAGGTATCTCAATTGTATATCGAATAAATATATCTCTTAATTTCAATTATTAAATACATTACTTCAACATTTGACATTTTCGATAATCTCAATACTAATATGTTACTTCATTTTTTCAATTCATCTATCTAACAATTGGACTTCTATTCTACAAATCACATTCATAGAAATTACATTAAATACACAATAAGAAAACAAGGAATTTATGAGGGCCAAAAGCCCTCACAAAGGGCAAAAAGCAGCCACAAATGACCTATTTGTGGCGGTCTAAGGCAGCCACAAATAAGCTGGTCACAAACTTTTGTGAGAGATTTTGCAGCCACAAAGTTTGTAAAACACGTTGGTATTTGTGAGGGCTTTTGCAGCCACAAAAGGTTGCCTTTGTGAGGGCCTTTGCAGCCACAAAAGTCTGCCTTTGTGAGGGCATAGGCCGCCACAAAGGACAAACTAATTTTAAAAAATTCAGCATTTGTGAGGGTCCAGACCGCCACAAAATCCCTCCTTTGTGAGGGTTTAGGCCGCCACAAAGTACCTCCAGATTAAAAAATAAATATTTTGTGAGGGCTTAGGCCGCCACAAAATATTACGTATATTAAAAAATTAATTTTTTCAAATTCAAAATTAATACTGTATTATATTATTATATATAATAAATTAATATAAATATAAATTTAAAATTTAAATTTAAATTGTAATTAAATTAAAATTATAATTAAATTTAAAATATAATATCATTATAAATTAAATTTAATATATAATAAACTGATCTGAATATAATTAAAAATTTAAATTAAATTTAAAATAAAATATTTAAATTATAATTATAATCACCATCAGACGGATGTCACAACTCGCTTAAATTTCTTCTATTCTCATAATGCCACGTCATCTTTCCTGCAGTTTGTATTGATGCAAACAATCTCTGCAATCTTGATACAATAGGTAGGTAAAACATTGCTTTCCTTGGAATTGATTTTCCCCTACGTACCCTAGAGTTATTCCTTTGGTGATACCTTGGTTGTTGACAGAACTTGCATTCAACTAAGTTAGCATCATTCATACCAAATTCATTGTCATAATACAACATGCAACCTTTAACACAACAATCAATCCTCTTGACACCTAATCCTAACTTTGACACTAACCGTTTCTCATCGTAATAACTTTGCGACAAACCATCTCTAACAGGTGTTGCGTCTAGCATCATTTTAGTCATCAAATCCAAAGCTAAATCAGGAACATGAAATTGAGACTTTAGACATAATAGTCTAATACACATTGAGAACTTTGAGTTTGAAGAACCTTCAAACAACAATTTATTTGTCTCTTTCAAAAGACCATAAAATCTCTGAGCTTCTTCATTGGGAAGTCCATCGGTATCGTCATATTGATCTTCATTGAATGACAAATTAACCGCAACAGCACCCGAGATCATATCATTATCGCCTCAAAGTGTTGATAGTTATAATAATCTATACCTAACATGTTAGTACTACTTGAAGGACCTATGTTATAATTCTCCACAGATGTACTAGTATTAGGCGCCGCCAGAGACTCTTCTCCATGATTAGTCCAAATCCAGTAGTTAGGCATAAATCCATCTGCATACAAATGCACTCTTATTTCATCTTCACTTTTAAACCGTCTACATCGACATAAACAACATGGACATCTCATTCCCCCTTCATCTTCGACAATTTTTTGCACTCTCGCAAAATTGAGAAAGTCTTCAACCTTGTTAGCAAAACGTTGTTTAAGACCCTTTCTTCCAGGAAAATTCCTATCGTACATCCAACTACTGTCTAAATCTATATATCTATATATATATATATGTGTGTGTGTGTGTGTGTATATATATATATGTTTATTCTGAAAATTAAATAAAAATATAAATTATGTGCATATATATATATATATATATATATATATATATATATATATGTTTTATATATATTAATTGCTTTATTTTGCAAAAGCATTATATATAAATTTTGACATACAATTTATATGTCAATTAGGGGAGCATGCATTTGCAAACAATATAATAAATTATTATCAATACAATAATTATATAAACCGAAATAAAAATTTTAAATTATATTTTTTTAATAATCAAGACTAACAAAAATATCAATACTAACAAAAAATAAACTATATGTATATATAACAACATATATAACAGTCATATATGTGTGTGTGACTGTGTGTGTGTGTGTGTGTATCAATACTTATAACAAAAAATAATAATTAATATCATAAATTTTAATAATGTTTTTTTTTTAAAATAGTTATATTAAAATCAATAACTTTGGCATATATGTCAATTTGGGATTATTAATTAATTTGACAATATAATAAATTATTATCAAGACTATATCATTTATATAAAACTATATAAAATTTTAAATGATATTTTTTAATAATCAAGACTAACAAAAAATATCAACACTAACAATCAATAAACTATATTAATATGTATCAAGACTTATTTATAACAGAAAATAATAATATCATCAATTTTAATAATGTTTTTTTTAAAAAATAATTATATTAAAATCAATATATTTTAACCGTATTTGAAACTTTTATTTATCATATATTATGTAAACAATATCATTCCTATTTTTTTAAAAATAAATCTATAATAACACACACACACACACACACACAACATATATAATATTACACATAATTTTATATATTTACTAATCTAAACGCAATATATAACAATACTAACTTGATGCCGAGTTGCGTATGACACACTCACGTACGATGCTTACAAGTCTATACAGTACACTGTAAAAAAAAAATTCAATAATATTACACACAAATCACAAAATATAATTATGTGCTACATATATATATATATAATATATACGCACGCGCGAACACATGAATATTTTGTGTAGAGAGAAGGTGGAGAGAATAGTTAGAAGGAGGTTTTAGAGAGAAGTTAGAAGTGAAAAAATGAAAGAGGAGTGGAGTAATATATATAGGATTGGGTTGGTCTTTTGTGGCGGCCAAAGCAGCCACAAAAAGCAACGGCTATGTGACATTCGTGGCGGCCAAAACGGTCACAAACGCATGCATTTATGGCGGCTTGCACGACCACAACAGGCAACAGTCATTTGGGATGTGACTTTGTGACGGCCTGAGCGGCCAAAAAATCAGTTTGTGACGGCCTGAGCGGCCAGAAAATGTAACGGATATGTGACATTGTGACGGCATGAGCGGCCAGAAAATCAGTTTCACATTTAATCCTTTGTGACGGCTTTTGCAGCCACAAAAGGTAACGGTCATAGGCTTTTGTGGCGGCCTATACAGCCACAAATTGCCATGTCATTTCAGTCACTTGTGACGGATTTGCCCCTCACAAGATTTACTTTTTGTGGCTGTAAAAGCTCTCACAAAATTCTTAAAAATTTAACTGGATTTTGTGGCTGCCTAAGCCCTCACAAAATCACAATGTTGTGATTTTGTGAGGGCTTAGGCAGCCACAAAATCCAGTTAAATGTTTAAAATTTTGTGAATGTTTTTCAGCCACAAATAAAGACCAATTTCAATTTTGATATTTGTGAGGGCTTTTTTGGTCACTAATTTGTGAGGGTTTTATTCGGCCACAAAATATTTATAAAGTTGGCCACAAAATAGTGTTTTTCTTATAGTGATAATTGATATATAAAACTTGATATTATTTATTTTGAATGCACTTAAATTAAAAAATAAGTGAAAATACACCTGAGTAAAGCGCGGATTAGCATCTAGCTGTTCCTCATTTTTAAGATGCGAGAAAAGGAAATAATCATCATATTTCATGCTAAAAATAATGGTGTTTTGTGTTTCTAGGAGCATCCAATAACAATTATTTTATCTTTTCTATTTAAGTGCCACGTTAGTAAAAAATAATTGTATTCGATATGTTTCGGAATTTTCTAATCGTATCTTATTCCTAATAATATTTACTTGATGCTAATATTTCTTTGTTGTTTATTATTTTTATAATTTTATGTCTAACATTGTCTAATTTTTATTTTCCAACATCACCAATAATTTAACATTTATCATATTCTTGTCTCTATTTTTTCTCTCTTATAATGCCAAACCAGTGTTTGGATGTCTGCTAAATATTTTTTTGCTTAACGATTTGGTCTAGCTAGTTATGATATTGATTTTCTTGATCTGAGATTTCTTTTGGCTTCTGAACTCCTCCAACTCAAAAGGAAAGTTACTCTAAATGATCTTATAAATACAACCGTACTTTTGATTTTAACACTTACACAATTTTTTTTTTATAAAAAGTGTTACAATATTATAATTTCAGTGCAATAGTCAAATCCCATTATATGTCTACTAGGAATTGGTGGAACAATATATGCATGCATGGGTTTAAACTTTATAATTTGAAAAAACATAAATAAATAAATAAATAAATAAATAAATAAATAAATAAATAAACCTAATGGATTTTAATATGGTTTTTAATTACCGATTTTTATGTTTCAATTTCTAGATTGATGAAGTTTAATTACAGATTTTCTATTTTAATATGGTTTTTACTTACAGATTTTTAATTTAATATTTTAATTTTTAATAAAAGTAAATGAAAAATATCATTTGTTAACTTTTGCATAACAGCACCATTATGGACAAAACACCATATTAACAACTATGTGGGCTTGTTTGAACTAAGTTAAACTCGTAAATTAATAAAATGGACCAGTACCTACATGGTTTGAGTCTTAATGATGAATAGGAGAGAGAAAAAATATAAGGACCAATTTAGAAAAAAGGAAAAACTTTAAAGATTGCAGGAATATCTTTTACATACAAAATTATTATTTTAAATTTTGAGTCAGATTTTGTTTTTTCAGAATTATAATTTGAATTTATGGTGATTATTTTATCTCAAAGACTAAATATTATGCACAATTTATGTAAATATAACATACTATATTTTATTAGATATTTTCTAATTTTTCAATCATACTTTATGATAATATGCTATGTTTTATTCAAACTAAAAGAAACGTTCTAAGTTACAAGTTTTTTACTTTCAACATCGTAACAACAACACCTATTAACATTATCACCGGCTGCTAGGTCACAAAATCCTTTATAATATCCTTTGCTTGCGCACAAGGACATGCAATCAGTTGTTTGGTCACATGGAGAAAAACATTTCTTGAAGACAAGTACAAGGCTGTCCGTACCTATTGAAAAGAGTTATATCAGTATAATAATAATCAACATGCATAAGAAAAATAATATATAAAGAATTCAAACTCTATTATCTAAAATGTTTGCATACCTACTGAGAATAGAAAAACTAAAATCAAGGTTGTCACAATAAATTTCATTTTACTAATTATTGTTATTCCTCTTCTTCAATGATCCTCTATGTAAATCAATAAGTAAATTTGGCATGCTTGTGTACGAATATATATAATTAATTTTTTCAAAAAAAATATAATAAATAAAATACATATAGATATTTATTTTATTGATGCACAACTTTATATTATTTATTTTAAAGTTAAAGTCTTATTCGGTCAAAAAAATTACCAACTTTCCTCTTAAGATTACATTTTATTATTTACCATTTTAATATTTTATATACTTTCTTTTAATTTTGTCTATTGTGTTGAATTACTTTTTATAATAATAATAATAATAATAATAATAATAATAATAATAATAATAATAATAATTAATTAATTCAAATGATTGGGATTCAAAATGAGCTGGGAAATTTTTTATAATAATAATAATAATAAATTTTTTATGTCATCTTCGAGAGTCCTTGTTTAGGATATCAACCTCCTATTATTATCTCTCAGATCCACATCTCTCCTTGCTTTCAAATGGTTTTCTCATTAACGGTAGTTTCAAATACTTTTGCTCAAGCTTTTTCAATTTTGTGTGCAATCCCAATATCTCAATTGCATAAAGCCATGTTTCACGGTTGGGGAGATAACTCAACAACTTTTGCACCGTTTAAATTCACAATTTTTACAATTTTAGAGAATTCGCACTACAACATTTTGGTGCTACAGCAACGCTTAATTTTTTATGGTAAAAAAATCGTTTTCATAGAGTCTAATAGAGAACGGTTTTGATATTTCGTTGTAATAGAATAATAAATTTTATAATTTTCTACCGCAACAGATTAAAATTGTTCTAATAGTTTATTTTTTAAAAAAAAACCGTTCTCTTATGCAAAGTAAAAATTTTCTCCAAAATATTTCATTTTGCCTCACGCTCGCGTTTATTCTCAGAAAAATCATTTCTTCTCTCTGACACGTTATTCCTCTATACTCTCTCTTCTCAGCAAACAATACTATTCATCTCTACTCTCTCTCTCGCGCAAACTCTGTTCCTCTTCTCTCTCTCGCAAACTCGGTTCCTCTTCTCTCTCTCGCGCGCAAAACAATAACCCTCTCTTCTCTCTCTTGCTTGACTATTCTTGTTTTTGAATGAAAAAGGGGGAAAACAAGTGTTGGTGAAGGAAGCTTGTGAATGAACATCGATTAGGGTTTTCTCGTGAGACTTCTCCCTTTTTCTCGCAACTCTGCAACATCGATTACGGGTTCGATCATCCTCTGCATCGATTAGGGTTTTCTCGCAACTCTGCAACATCCATTACGCTCAAACTTTTTGAATCTTGCAAAACTTCTACCTCTTCGTGACTTCGTGATTTTTGGTATGTATTTTCATCCTTTCTCTGTTATCACTCAACATCTGCATCGATTTCTGGTTACAATTTCTGATTTTTAAAATGGTTGAATTGATTCTGTCTGGTTTACCCTAATAATTCAATTTGATTCTAGGTGACACAAAATTATGACTGGTTTAGGAAGTATGACTGACTAAAATTATGAAACTTGGTTGCAATCTTGTGCATATTATTTTCTTAATCTTGTTGATGCACTTTTCTTAATCTTGTGGATATACAGTTGAGGGCTTATTTGTTCCTTTATACTTTCTTGCCTTTGGCTTTTTATGTGTGAAGTACGAGTTGTGTGACATTTTTTCTTCCTTCATTGCCTGATATTGGTTCATGCAGGTGTTTGATAAAGAAACTGGTGATGTTCTTTGTACTGGGATTAAGTCAGTTATAAGGGAAGGATACAAAAGTTTTCCTAGTGGCCATACATCATGTAAGTAATAGAATATCAATATCAATTTTTTAGGTAAGACTACTAAAGTCTTAAATTTAAGCATATCAACTAAAAATTTATCATTAGTTTTGAATTTTGATAAACAAAAACACAACATATGCAATATGCAGACAAAAAGACCATATATCTTCATTGACTGTAGAGAATTATTAGATCCCTCATCTACAAGGTTGACTAAGTATTTTATATTGAATATAAAGATTGTATCATCTTTAGTGCAGGATTGTTTTTGTAATGGAATATAATTTGTTCTTTAATTTGGTGGTGATTAATTAATGTTTAACCAAATGTAATGTCATTTGCTGGTCTTGGTTTCCTTTCATGGTATTTATCAGGAAAAGTTTGAGTGTTTGAGTGTTTGATCGTAGGAACCACATCGGCAAACTTTGTATAGTTTTACTTCCATTACTTATTGTTGCCCTTGTTGAGTTACTTGAGTAGATGATTATTGGCATCATTAGACTGATGTCTTTACTGGAGGTCTTATAGGTAAGTACTAGCTAGCTACATTTTTTATACTATATCATACATAGATTCATAATTCAATGCATAAGCATAATGCATAATTTGATAGTTATGTTCCTCCCTATAATAATGTTTGTTATGCTAACTCCTTTTGATGTGTTGCTTTTAGGACTTACTGTGTCTACAATCTGCTATTTGCTACTCTTTCCCTTTCCTACTTATCCCCATGGTACGTATTATTTGTAAACAAGAACCAATGAAAATTTAATTAGTTGTGAAAATTTGTGCAAAGTATTAGTATATATATCCTAAGTGGTGTCAATTAGATTGTTTAATTGATCTTCATTAATATCTTATTTCCTATCATCAGCCCAGAGTTTAAAAATCTGATATTTTTTACTACTGTATTCAGATGGATAATATCAGAAAAGCTCTACACAAATGTGGGTACTAAATGCGTGGTTTTGAGACAATGTAAAATGGTCATACAGGGAGACATCTATGTGCAATGATTTTCCTTGGTCCTAATTACTACCAAAGTCCATATTAAAGTAGGGGCTGCAAGAACAAAACTGACATTGTTTAGGTGAATGACCATATATCTTCTCTTAGCACTATAGTCCATATTAAAGTTCGAGGCATTTTCTCCTTGTGCTGAATTCTTAGCTTCTCGTTTTGGCTTTTGATTGTGTATGCAGGTTTACATTCATTATGCTTGTAAGCTGCTCTTTCAAGAGCTAATGGCTATGGCAATAGCACCAAGAATGCTTATTATGCTGACTTCCCCTCTTGAACATTGATCACACACAATATCTGAGGATGTGTGAATTTGATTTTATTTATTTTCTCATGATCGATTAATGAGACCAGAAGCCTTTCAAGTAATGGGAAATGTTATTTTATATAGGCGGGTAGGTTGGATGTTGGATGACATTCTTTTTATATGTCAACGAATTTTGTATCTTCCTCTATATACAAGTCCTTTTTTGATAAAGGGATCAGCATGTATTCTTATATACAAGTCCTTTTGTATTCTCTATACACAAGTCCTTTTTTGATAAAGGAATTAGCAGTAGTTTGTGTTTTTGTTGTTGATCAGTTATGTATGCATTATATGTGCAATTATTATGTTTCATTCAAACAATCTTTAGTTATAATTATACCCTCTTTGAACTACAATTTGGCTCATTTATTATGGAATTACAATAATAATGTTTTAGTAAAATTAATTTTAAAAAATGCAATAATTTACAATATTGTTTTTTTTTAAATATTTTAATTTTGGCAACGGTTATAAAGCGTTGCCATACCTTAATTGAAAAATGCCTACGAGAACGGTTTTATCTTGGCAACAGTGTAAAACCGTTGTCGTTGTAAATTTGGAAAACCATTCTGTAAGAGGTAGCTACAAGTACGGTTTTTACTAAGTGTTGCTGTTTCAAAAAAATACCGTTGCGTTAGGCTAAAGGCAATGCCTTGGTTCCCCACGGTCAGAAAACCGTTCTCGTAGATTACGGCAACGGTTTTTTACGTTAAGCAACGTTTTTATGCGTTGCAGTAGAGTCAAAAAAGTTGTAGTGTCGGTCGTACATTATTCTGATTGGTGATTCAAGTTTTGAACAAAACTTTCAAAAATCCATGGCCTCTTTCCTTATGTGTTCTCAAGTATATGGTTTTGTCACGTAGTAAATACGTAAAATATATCGTATACACAGTTTATTTTAGGATTACTCAACTAATTCAAGACCCTATAAAGCTATTGCACAAAAAAAAAAAACACCATAAACATTATGGATCTACAAAAGCACTTGTTAGAAAAGCGTTGTCGTAAACTCCCGTTAATTTTTAAAATATCGTTACAACAATACTTTTTGTTAAAAAGTGTTGTAAAATGTACTGTAAAATGTTATTTTAGTGTAGTGTATATATTTAAATTATATAATAAATTAATGGTTGTTACACGTTTACGAAACGCAGAATTTAAGTTTATAGATACAAATAAGTAATTAAATGTAGAAAAATCTAAGGTCATGATTTTATTGTCCTCCCTAACTATCAATTCCCCATCTAAAAACTATTAACAAAAACTGTCATTCAATGTTAACATTATTTTCTCTAAATTAATTATTTGATTGATGATACAAAAAATCTTAATTAAGAAAAGACATAAAGAACTAAGAGATTGAAAGTTCTATGTTTAATCAAACTAGTATCCTAATCTCAATTATCATATTGATCTATCATATTTGTTGTCACTAGTCTAAGGTAATTCGTGTTGGTGATGTATGCTTGCAAAGAAACATGGTGATGCAATCGTTGCTTTAAAGGAGTCAAACATGCTCTAAATGTTTGCTTCAATTTGATCTCTGTGCATATATTTGATGATAGTGGTTTTCATAATCATTTTGCTTCTAGAAAGTGGAAACTCAACAGAGGTAACTTGACTGTTGCTAGAGGGAGAATTAGTAAATTGTATTGGACAAAAGCATTGGTTGCTAAAGACAGTGTGAATGTCGTGGATATGGAAACATCTTTTGTGGCCACGAAATTTATCATATCAGTGATAAAAGGTTCTCACTATTTTTGGACTGCAGACATTATTGGAATATTGCAGGCTGTTGAAAATGAAGAATAAGTTTATGTTGTTGACAAGCCTACCAAAATACTTAGACTAGAAATCAAAATGCAAGGGTAACAAATTTTGATATAAAATACAAAACAATTTAAATTAAAAATAATAATAACATTATTATAATTTGATTGCTTAATAACATTTAACCATTTTTTTTTACTTTTTACTTTAATTTTTAGGGGTGAAATTATCAAACTCACTTTATGGAGGAACATAATTGCTGATTTTTAAAATGTATTTGTCCATCACAGGCTACATGATGATCTTAAGATTCTTGCAGTAACACAACGATAGTTAAAAAATTAGAGTTCTCAAAATTAAAATTAATTTCATTTATTTCAACAAAATTCTAATACATTTCTTATTATGTATACTGTTAGTGCTTATAAACTTATTTAGTGTAGTTACAAATGACTACTCAATCAAATCAACTTCAACAAGTGTTTATATTAACCTAGACATACCAGAATTCAACATGCTTTCACAAAGGTGTACTATTTACATATTTTTGCATTCTTTCTTTTCACTTAATCTCTACTTTCAATATCATTCTATAACACCTCATTAACATTAACAAATACAAAAAATTACGAAACCAACTTTCAAAACATATGTATGGAAAGAGAATCCAATAAAGAAGATGAAGTTAGAGAAATACCACAAGATTTTGCCCACAATACACCATGGAAAAGAATGGTGAGGAAATGAACAACATTGAAATATATAATGGTCATGAAGTGGGAATCTAATATCCAAGTGCACTTACAAATTTTTAATTGTTTACTTAGTTCATAACTCCATGACCATATACTAATATGTATAATATGTATGTAATTACCTTCCTATGTACTTATCTAGCACCACATGACTTGTCAATCAATAAATAATAAATACAAGAATCAAACCATAAACTTATCATCAACATAATCATTGTCATTATAGTTGTTATTGTAATATCATTGTGATCATCATCATCAAATTTAAACTCTACATAACTAATGACATAGCCAACCTAAAAACCTTTTAAATATTTTTTTCATATCTTATTTTCGTACCTCTTCAAATTGCAAACATTTTACATGGGTCAAATGTTTACATATATAGAATATATAATTTATATAATTTCAATAATTTACAATAATTTATCAAAATTATAGGAAATGTTATTCACAATCTGTGCAACCATCAATGACATTGATTATAAATTTAGATGAAATTATATTGGATGTGAAAGTTGTCGTAGAAAATTAACTCAACAAGACCAACAATACAATTGTCCTTCATGTAACATGACATCAAAGTACCCCGCACAAAGGTACCGCGTAAAATTTTAACTTCCCCACCTTCATTTTGTTTAACTCATAACTATGACATAAGTTGATTTTTCATAGGTTCAAAATTCCATTGACAGTGTTAGATGAAACAACAACAACTACATTCATTTTGTTGGATAAAGAAGCTAAAAAATTCCTCAACACAACAACTCAACTTTTGGAGAAATGAAACAACATTAACAAAACATCCACTCTACAAAACCTGTGTAACCACGAGCTCATCTTTAAAATAACATTGTCAAATAAGAACTTGAAAGATGTCTCCCAAACACACACGATCAAAAGAACTTTTGTCCCGAACAATATTTTCCTCGATCCGACAAAAAGTACCCACATCAAACATGTATAACATTCACACAAGCTTAGAAACACACATTTTTATGGCCAATTAATGACATTTTATTCCCTAAATAAGAATTCAAGTCACCGAAGTCGACAAAGTTCAACTCAAATGATGAAGGTGATATAAAACAAAAATGAAAAAAAAACATGAAAAGTGAAGTATGGATATATGGATAATGATGAGGAGAAAGATGACAACCCATTATCCAAACGAAAAATCAAGGTACAAAAGAACAAAACAATAATTACAAAAAAAAGAAGAAGATTGTGGTCGAGCATATTACATCCTCTAACAAAGAGCCAGTCTTTCTACATACTTGAATGAGAACCAAAATGAATAAAGCAAAAGAAAAACAATCGATGCGGCTGTAATTGAAATGACCAATCCCCAAAAACACAAAAAAAAAAAAAAAATGAAATCCGCGGATACAAGATGAATGTATTTTCAAATATTTCACTTTAATCATTTATAGTTTCAAATGTAATACATTAGGTATCTCAATTGTATGTCGAATAAGTATACCTCTTAATTTCAATTATTAAATACAATACTTCAACCTTTGAAATTTACGATAATCTCAATATTAATATGTTACTTCATTTATTCAGTTCATTTATCTAACAATTGGACTTCTATTCTACAAATTACATTCATACAAATTACATTAAATAATTGATACAAAAAACGTGCCATTATTTATTTTAAATGCACTTAAATTAAAAAAATAAGTGAAAATACACCTGCGTAAAGCGCGGATTAGCATCTAGTTGTATCCTCATTTGTAAGATGCCAGGAAATAATCATGCGTATTGTCATGCTAAAGAATAAGGTGTTTATGTGTTTCTAGGAGCGCATCCAATAACCATTATTTTATCTTTTTCTATTTAGGGCACGTTAGTCAAAACATAATTGTATTTTGATTTTTCGGAATTTTTCTAATTGTATCTTTGCTTCTCTAAAAAATATTCTTGATGCTCAATATTTCTTTGATTATTATTTTTATAATTTTATCTCTAATATTGTCTAATTTTTTTTCCACCATCACCAATAATTAAACATTTATCATTGTCTTGTCTATTTTTTCTCTCTTATAATGCCAAACCAGTGTTTGGATGTCGCCTAAATATTTTTTTGCTTAACGATTTGTCTAGCTAGTTTATGATATTAGATTTCTTGATCTGAGATTCTTTTGGCTTCTGAACTCCTCCAACTCAAAAGGAAGTTACTCTAAAGATCTATAAACAACCGAACTTTTGATTTTAACACTTAAACAATATATTTTTTTTAAAGTGTTACAATATTATAATTTCAGTGCATTAGTCAAATCCCATTATATGTCTACTAGGAATTGGTGACAATATATGCAGCATGGCTACAAGATTAAATATGCGGAGGGAGTTGTGGCTTGACAGCTAGATTAATAATTGTGTAGCATAGTCTACAACGGAGGCATAGTTATTGTCATTGCCAAAGCATGCAAATAATGAATTTGAGTTGAAGAAAATTATGCAAGAGCTGGGTTTATTTAGGAAAAATATGTATTATTTTTGATAGTCAAGTGATATTCATCTTGGTTAGAATTCGAATTTCATAGTAGGGTCCAAACACATTGATGAGGTATCATTGAATACATGATGTTTTGGACCTAAGTGTTGAGTTGGCTAAAGTTCATACTGATTATATAATAGTATTGTATATCGATGATTAAAGCATACCAAGAGGGAAGTGAAACTATTTGATATCATTGGTTGCGATTATCTCCACATAGTTGTGAGGGAGAGATAGTGAGGTATGGACTCCCTTCCTATGTGAAGAATGCCCAATACTTTAGCCAATGTGTCTCACTATTAAGTGGAGGGTCTTGTTAGGGTTGTAAGAGAGAACTACTTTAAAGAAAAAGTAGTTACCAAAAGAGAAAATAATAGTGTAATCCTTATTCAGATTTTGTTAAATCAGATCTTAGAAAAACATCGATTGCACATTCGTTAACTGTTGGATCGGCTAATTGTTAGACAACTCATTCACGCATTCATGCATCTTTTTCAATGGTCGGATCAAAGAAATACGTTGGAGAGGTATGAGTACTACTTCCACAACAACAGGTCTTTTTGTGGGTATTTTTCTTCTCTTGTTGTTTTTCATTTGTAAGCTTAGTGCTGTTATTATTTGGTTGTTGTAGTACATTTCTGCATTATTTGTAGACTTCTTGTACCCTTATTATTATAGTGGGAGCTATTTCTTTGGTTTGGACGACGCGTGGTTTTTACCCTTGCATTAAGGGGTTTTCTACATTAAAATATGTGTTTTTTATGGCGCTTTTATTTGATCAATTTGTTGTCATATATTTGTTGTTGTTTCTCACATATTCTTATAAGTAGGGAGAATGTTATATATGTTGTGTATTACTTGTTATCGTGTTTATGTGTTTATTTCCATCTACATGCATCAACAAAATATTCAACTTCATCATGATTATTGTCTTCATTTTCATTGTTTCCAACCAAAATATTTTGTTCTTTGATATTCCTACTTAGTTGGTCATTGTCTAAATTTTTAGCTCTGAAGTTTGAACGATCTAGATTTGCATCATTCTCAATAGAAATTTTAGGATGTTCGCTAAAAAAGTTATTAAGACCACCCATTTGAGATTCAATATCATTTTTTATTTATTTTTTTGTTTTTCATTTTAGATGATCCGATAATTATTTCTTAGAAAACTTTTCAAACAATCAAAGAGATGAAACAATAATACCTAGATGTTGATTTTAAACCTTTAATTTAAACATTTCCAACGCTTCAAACACCAAATTTTAATTTGATCCTAGAAAAAACATAAGTTATCATTTTTTAAAAGGCAAAATGAATAAGAAGGAGACTAATAAAAAAACAAATTATCGTCCAGTTGCTAAAAAATTTAAACATGGGATATTTCATAAAAGCTGGCAGGGGTTGATGTAAGGAAAAAGATTATTTAAAACATTTATGTTTTTTTATGAAGACAAAGACCAAAGAATGTGACCAAGTTGCAAGTTCAAAAAGAAGTCAAATAATCGAAGTCAACTATGGTCAAACATACTAGAAGTTTTATAATGTAAAGGTATATGATGCAATCTAATATTCTTATATTTCAAATGCACATGAGAATCTTTCATTTTACCATATCCATCAAAAGAATTTTCAAAGTGTCAAAAATGCATAAACAATGTTTAAAATAAAGTTTTTGACAAAATTCAAAGTTGTATGCGACTACAACATGTTGTAGCCGAATACAAGTGATAAGTCAGTAGCTAAAACTGAACATCTATATTCGACTACAAGATGGTGTAGCCGAATACAAGTGCTAAGTCAGTAGCTAAAACTGAACATCTGTATTTGACTACGAGATGGTGTAGTCGAATGCAAGTGATAAGTTAGTAGCTAAGACTGCACATTTGTATTCGATTACAACCTGGTGTAGCCGAATACAACAAAAAGCCAGTGGAAAAATTCACTCAGTTGTATTCAAATACAATGTTTCGTATTTGGATACTATATTTAAATTTTGAATAAACACTAAACGTTACAAAGGTCTATTGGACTACACACAAGTTGTAGCCGAATACAATTGTGAAGCAGTGCAATTTTTCAATTTTGAAATGGTTCTAGATCATTGCATATGTTCATCAAACCTTTAAGAACGATGACTACTGATATGAAGTGATGTCTATGGAGTATAAATACCCCCATAACCTTAGTTTTAAACGTATCAATCTAACAACCAAACTTTGAACAACTTTGAACAATTTTCTGAAATATTCTCAAAGCTATATTGTCATATTTCAAGTACTTGTACTACATTTTCATATCATTGAGAAAGGTTCTCTAGGGTACTTGAAGTTATATTGGATTGATATCATTGTACAAACTATTATATTCTTGTTCTTAGTCAAGAACATTTGCTGAACAAAATCATTGAAGTTATTGTAATGTTTTGAAGGAAGTGGTGTACTATCTTCAAGTAGTCTAATCTAAGATAGTGGTGTGCTATCTAAGGAAGTGTGTTAGAAGTTTATAGCAGAGATCATAGGGTGGGATTTGTACATATTCTAACAATAGTGGAAAAGTCTCTTGTAGTGTGCAAGAAGACTAGATGTACCCATGGTCATATGGAGAACCGGGATAATATTATTGTGTTCGTTATTTTTCCGCCATTTACCTTTTGCCATACACTATTCTAATAAAAAAAATCGACCACTAAATCTTTGAAAACTAGAAAATTTCGAAACACCTCATTCACCCCCTGCCCCCTCTTAGGTGCACATCTGTTCTTACAATTGACATCAGAGCAGGTTCCAGTAATTTGCTCCTCGATCCTTATTCATGGCTTCCGCACAACCAGTTTTTAGAGATTGTGGTAGTAGCAATAAACCACCTTGCTTCGTTGGAGAACACTATAACTTTTGGAAGATACGCATGCATGCATATCTTGAGGCACAAGAAGATGATATTTGGGATGCAGTAGAAAATGGTCCCTGTATTCCAAAAACAGTCATCGACAATAAAGAAGAAACAAAGATAAAAGCCTCATGTACAGATGATGATAAAAGAAAAGTGTTTTTTGATAAGAAGGCCAAAAATATATTATAATCATCACTTGGAAAGGATGAACTAGTACTGGGACTGTGTGGATGCGGTACTTATCCCCCAGGTACTGAGCTTGAATCTCACGGAAGGAAAAAAACTCACTATTTCCACTGGGTGGTTAGGGGGTGAGAAGATCGGGAGGTAGCACCACCAATAACAGTAATGGACGAAATGTTACAAGTTCGATTGGAAAATGTTCTTAATATTGAAAGATATTCCAATGACAAGAGTGGTCTTGGTTACTCAAAATTGGATAAACCAAGTATAAATAAAACCATCTTTGATAAAGCAAGTGACCAATCCAACAAAGAGAAAGTTATAATTATGCAAAGAGATCATCATTATAAGGAGAAAATTATTCAAAAGAAATCTCATATACACACATATAGAAGTAAATCTATTCTTACATGTTTTTATTGTGGTCTAAATGGCCACACACCTAATTCTTGTCATTTTAGAAACTTTGGTGTTCCAAATGGGAATTATGTGTCGGTCAAGAAAGGTACTAATCCTCAAGGACCCAAATCACTTTGGGTACCTAACAAATCATGATCTTATTTTGTAGGCATGCAAATAAAGTACCTTTAATATATGGTACTTGGATAATGGATGCTCAAAACACATGACCGGTGACAAAATAAAATTTTCAGCTCTAACTCTTGAATCAAAAGGTTATGTGATCTATGGAGATAACAAGAGAAAAATTTTGGGCATTGGAAAAGTTGGTGCAGCCTTATATCCTTCAATTGAAGATGTTCTATATGTTGAGGGATTAAAGCACAACCTTATTAACATTAACCAACTTTGCGACAAGGGTTACAAAATACCTTTCAACAAAGATAAATGCATTATCCGAAACGAAGTATCAAATGAAATTCAGTTTGTTGGTAAGCGTTTTAAAAACCTTTTCATACTTAGTCTTGATGATTTATCCTTAAAAATGAAATTTCTTATGGTAAGTGACAACAATGATGCATGGATATGGCTTAAAAGATTTGCACATAATATGGATAATTTAAACAAGTTAGTCAATCATGACCTTGTTGTAGGCTTACCAAAGATGAAATTTATAAAGGATAAACTATGTGATGCTTGTCAAAAGGGTAAGCAAACTATGGCTTCCTTTAAACCCAAGAATATTATATCAACCTCAAGACCACTTCAATTGATACATATGGACTTATTTGGTCCATCAAGAACTAAAAGTCTTGGTGGAAATTCATATGGACTAGTAATTGTTGATGATTACTCAAGGATCACTTGGACCTTATTTTTGGAAAATAAAAATGAAGCTTTTAAATCATTTAAAAATTATACCAAACTAGTCCAAAATGAACAAACAACCAAAATTTTATCAATAAGAAATGATCATGGAGGAGAATTTCAAAATGCCTATTTTGTAGAATTTTGTGAAGAAAATGGAATCTTCCGTAACTTTTTTGCACCAAGAACACCTCAACAAAATGGAGTTGTTGAGAGAAAGAGTAGATCATTGGTAGAACTTGCAAGGACCATGATAAACGACTCAAGTTTACCAAAATATTTTTGGGCATATGCTGTAAGTATAGCTTGTTATGTATCAAACTGAGTTATAATTCAATCAATATTAAAGAAGACTCCATA
>PGTU02007549.1:0-44030 GCA_002896215.2 Cicer echinospermum
AAACAAAATATTCAGTAAATCGAGACATTAAAGAGATTCCCCATTCTTAATACTCATTTACTAAACGATTTTCAAAAACAAAATATTAAGTAACCGAGACATTAAGAGATTCACCATTCTCAACGCCTAGTTAACTTAAACGATTTTCAGAACAAAATATTCAGTAAACGAGACATTAAGAGATTCCCCCATTCTAAAATACTCATTTACTAAACGATTTTCAAAAACAAAATATTAAGTAACCGAGACATTAAGAGATTCCCCATTCTTAACGCCCAGTTAACTTAACAATTTTCAAAACAAAATATTAAGTAACCGAGACATTAAGAGATTCCCTTAACATTCTTAAAAACCCAGTAAACTTAAGACGATTTTTCAGAAAAAACAAATATTAAGTAACCGAGACATTAAGAGATTCCCCATTCTTAACGCCCAGTTAACTTAAACGATTTTTCACAAACAAACACACATTAAGTAAACAAGACATTAAGAGATTCCCCATTCTTATACTCATTTAACTTAATGTTTTCAAATTCCACACAAAACAAACTCAAACAAATTCTCACATTCAATTCATAATTCATACCAAAACACATCAATCAACAAACATCAAGTATGAACATGCCAAATACGATGAATACAAATCAACCTAATAAATTTCATTTATTCAAAATCTTACATACATGAGGTAAAATCATTTTTCCTAAAACCATACTCCAATCCTAACACAATTCGTTTCCACACAACCACAGATAAGGCCCTAGATGCAAACTAAAAGTTTGGAAGGAGCCCTTACCTTCGTGTTAGCTCTAACGTGCGTTTCCGGTACGCGAGCAAATCCGGTAAAAATCTCCGCTCGCAACGTCGCCTCCAAATTGGTCCCCTAGCACCGTAGCATGGTAGTGAGCAACTTTCCCTTCTAACTCTTCGCGGAACGAAGCTTAGATCTAGAAGAAACAGAGGGGTTTGTGTTTGAATCTCAAATACCGTTTTTCTTCGTTTTCGAATCAAAGAGGAAGAGTGGAGTTGCGAAATCCTTGTTCTAACACTCACCCAACCTTGGGTTACTAGTCTTGAAGAAAAGAAAGCAACGAAAATGAAAATGGGAGAAGGAGGGAAAATGGCCGCGCGTGCAGGGAGGGAGAGGAAGATGGAAATTTTGTTTTTTCTTTCCTTCCTTTTTCCTTTCTTTGTTTTTCCTTCCTTTCTATTTCCTTCTTTCCTTTATATAACTTTTTTTTTCTTTTCCTTTTCCTTCCTTCTAATTTCCTTTCTTTTTCCCTCCAACCAAACACACACATATAATATATATATTAAATATAACTTAACAAATATCTCAAAATATCTAGATATTTGTTAAATTACCATTTCACCCGTAACGCATTAAATTCTTCGTAAAAGATTCACCGTAGTTAATTCAATTTATTTATCGACGAGTAATTTTTAATCGGCATCAAAGTATCTTTTTGATCCTATAAACTCCAAAGTATTATTAACTTTGGCTTAAAAGCCTCCGAGCCAAAATCCAAAATACACAAAAATGCATAAAGTGTACTTTAAAATTATGGGTCTTACACTTCACATATTTTATCTTTTTCAAAGTTAAGTTTGGGTAATCCTCTAACAAGATCTAATTTAGAGATTTTTGAAATGGTTTTCATACTGATATGCCCAGCTCTTTTATGCCATATCCATTTATCTTTATTGATTGATATAAAACATGATTCATCAGGTAGTTCTTCAAGATATAAAACATATGGATTTTTCTTTCGATTTCCAGAAAATAGAATTTCCCCAGTTTTAGTTTTTCTAATTTCACATACCTTGGGTTTCAAAATGACTTCACATCCATTGTCACATAGCTGACTTATGCTTAACAAACTGTGTTTTAAACCTTCCACATATTGAACATCAGTTATCTGAGCAGAATTTGTCTTACCAATGGTTCTGTTACCTTTAATATGAGCTTGATTGTTATTTCCAAAAGAAAGCGATCCTCCATCCTTCTTGATGAATGTCATAAAGCAATTTTTATCTCCTTTCATGTGTCTTGAACTGCCACTGTCCAAGAACCAAGGCTTTCTTCTTCTTCTTCTTCTTCTTCTTCTTCTTCTTCTTCTTCTTCTTCTTCTTTCTTCTTCTCTTCTTCTTTCTTCTTCTTCTTCTTCTTCTTCTTCTTCTTCTTCTCTTCTTCTTCTTCTTCTTCTTCTTCTTCTTTCTTCTTCTTCTTCTTCTTCTTCTTCTTCTTCTTCTTCTTCTTCTTCTTCTTCTTCTTCTTCTTCTTCTTCTTCTTCTTCTTCTTCTTCTTTCTCTCTTCTTCTTCTTCTCTTCTTCTTCTTCTTCTCTCTTCTTCTTCTTCTTCTTCTTCTTCTTCTTCTTCTTCTTCTTCTTTCTTCTTCTTCTTCTTCTTCTTCTTCTTCTTCTTCTTCTTCTTCTTCTCTTCTTCTTCTTCTTCTTCTTCTTCTTCTTTCTTCTTCCTTCTTCTTCTTCTTCTTCTTCTTCTTCTTCTTCTCTTCTTCTTCTTCTCTTCTTCTTCTTCTTCTCTTCTTCTTCTTCTTCTTCTTCTTCTTCTTCTTCTTCTTCTTCTTCTTCTTCTTCTTCTTCTTCTTCTTCTTCTTCTTCTTCTTCTTCTTCTTCTCTTCTTCTTCTTCTTCTTCTTCTTCTTCTTCTTTTCTTAGAAATCTTGACTTCTTCTTCTTCCTTCTCTTCTTCTTCTTCTCATCTTCTTCTTCTTCTTGCTTCTTCTTCTTCTTCTTCTTCTTCTTCTTCCTATAACTAGAGAGTTTGACTAAAAAAATGTTTCTATCTATCTAATATTATCATTAAATCTATTATAATATTCTATATTGCACTTTACAAAAGTTTATTTAAATATTGTTATTAGAAAAAGAAAATTTATTATTGGAATTGCTATATTAAGAAGTTTTAAAATAATTAATTATAGGTAATATGGAGAGATTATTTTTTCTCGAAGATACATAAATATGAAACTGTAAAACCTCGCGTTATTCTGGACTATTGGCCTATAAAAAATATTAGTTTAATTATTAAGATTAAAATTTTTAATTTAATTTTTATCATTAACGTATTTTTTTTTTGTAATCATTAAGTATTGGCTTATGGAAGCTTGTTTTTCCGTAAAAAATACAACACCAAAAGCTACATGTCAAATTTTCAGTTAAATTCTAGAAACTTTTGTGCATGATGACAGTTGTCAAAAAGAATTGAATCAAACTCTTATGTCCTGGATTTAATGATGTATTAATTATTTAATTTTAGAAATGAACTAATTATAGCTAGAGTACTCCTTTGTGGAAGAGCATGGAAAAAGACCTAGCACTAAGATTGTGAGAAGTCGAAGATGCAAGCATACATAAATTAAATGATACACCAAAATAATGTAAAGTTTAAAGTGGTACAGCTAGATAGGGTGTCAGTTAGAATGTAAGCTGTGTGTTGTTGTGCTTACATTCGTCACCAATCTAAGTCCATGATTTCCTAATACAGATATTCATTTCAATCATTCTACTCTAGCTACCTTTATGTGGTTAACAGATTCTAGAGTGTCTCAAGTTGAGAAATATCCTATCAAAAAATGAAAGTTAATATATATATATATATATATATGTCACTTTATTTATCAATTGAAATACACACTATACAGCTAGGGGTGCCTTATTTTTTCCTAGCAAAACTGTTGTATGGAAAAAATATTTTCTTCAATCTCAAGCAACAACTTCCATTATTTACAATTACAATGTCAAAAACCTTTTTCTAATTATAATATATGGATAGTATTAATGTTGCTCGAACCCCTCCTTTGGTTGTTTTAAGTGAATCTGAATGAATCACATATTCATTCTTTTAATAAAAGTAATTGTGGAGATATTTTTAGAGATTCAGATGGTCGTTTTATAAAGGCTTTTATAATAACTAGACCTTCCGATTTTGGGTATCAAGTTAAATGCTTTGATTGGACGGAACTTTAGACCTTCCGATTGGGTATCAGTTAATCTTTAATCTTTCGTTGACTTAAGTTATTTTAGGTTGATTCCAAGTTGTTGCGGATTTAATTCATAAAAGTTATTCTTTTAATGCCTTTATTCAAATTCTTTTGTGTAAAACTTCTATCTTCTTAAGCTCCGTCGTTGGCGAGTTTCAATTAATCATATCTATCATATCTATGGAGAAGCAAATCAGTGTGTTGAATTGCTTACTAATAAGGATAATTTCACTTCCTTTGAAAGAGTTATCTTAGATCATATTTTTTTCTGCTCTTAATATTTGCCTTTTTGATAATGTTAGAGGTGTCGGTCTACCTCGTGTAATTTTGTAGTTTGTTTTCGATTTATTATACAAAAAATAAAAATAAAAATACAACCATATCATTTTTTCACTTTGCTTCTTATTCCAATAATATTGGGCGCTTTATGCCCACAATAGGGTGCCCTTCTCTCTGTAGTTGTTTCAAAAACATAATAAATTTTAGTCGGAGGTTTTTCAAACTTGAGGCACACATTAAAAAGAATTAATATATTCACGTCTAATCCAAAAAATTATTCTATGAATTAATGAATTTCAATTACTAAATCCATCAATTTTATAAGTGGTTGGTGATTTGAGGGAAGAATGTCAATATTGAATTGATAATAAGGTCATGGATTCAAATCTCTAGTAAAAATTAACAATTAACTACTAAATTAAGACTCATTAATCATTATCCACAAGCCTCTAAAATTAAGAAATATTGAATTGATAATAAGGTCATAGATTCATGTAACCAATTAACTAGTTGATTTTATCTTCATGAAGTAAGACTCATTATCCACAAGCCTGTACCACAAGACTAATAATCTCAAGTCATGCCTTATTACTTGGTTAGATGAATTATTAAGTCCACACAAGCCAAAACTATTATTAAGTCCACTAATTAATCAACGATTGGTTAGATGAATTACTTCCCAATAGTTATTCACATTTGTCACCTAAGTCTACTCATGAAAATATTCAATTAATCATCTCTCACTTCTTACTCCAAGATAACAAAATTATACTCACCAACATCAAATCATAATTTCACAGCTAATCAATTTAACAAGTAATGCATTTTCATCAAAGAACATATATTATCGTTGATATCATTTCATCAAAATAATTAAATTAACATCCCAACATAATCATCAATATTCACATAACCACACAATGCAAGTCTCATGATGTGCTAATGCAAATTCAGTGTCACTTTGAATACGTTAGGTATGCTCTCTAATGTTATAATCTAACACATCATCTTTCATATATTTTATTTATGAAACTAACTTTTGAAACACTTGAGAAAAACGTATCACTACATCGTCATGCAAGTCCTTCCAAGTTGTTCGTAGGCTCGCTCTACATCATATTCTTATGTCACTATTGACATCTAGTGTGTTTTATACTAGAGTGTTATCTAATCCAATTAGACATTCTCCACCTGAATGCCTCCAAGAGGGCTATATCAACATTGGTCATGTATCATCTCATCAACATAGTCATCATATCGATACAATCATCATATCATTAGAAGCATCATATGATCAAAATCATTTTAGTCATCATATCATTAAATTATCTAACGCATCATGTTATGACAAATATCATGTCATTAAAACATCATATATCATAAAAAACATCTTATCATCACATCATTATAAATCTTCACTGTTGAGGTAAAAATTATGAATGGTGGTCCTATCATCACATCATTATAAATTTTCACTTATGAATGGTGATCCTATCATCACATCATTATAAATCTTCACTTATGAAATAATAATTAAATTTTATGAATAGTATCTACTAATGATTGCACTTGAGTTTTATTTAAGGAACATGAATTGCATAAGTGAACAAGCAAGAAATCATCAACAAGGGAATAAGTACATAGTACTTACATTATTCTGCAGAGTGCTCTGCATAATTCTAATTTGAAATAGTACCAACTGATATTTCACAGTCCATTCACTCACTCATTCACGTTTTTCATCAGACTCAAAAGTAAGAACGTTCTTCATTTGCTAAGAACGTTATGGACAACAATACAAACACACATTAATTATTTTAAACATATGTGACATTTGAAAAGTGTGTCCAATAGTTGTACTCAGTTTAAACTGAATATTCAAAGCCTTTTATAATGTATAAATTGAAGATCAATTGGAAGATGAAGGCAAATGTTCAATTTACAAATCTACTAAAAACTTGTTCAAGTAATAACAAGTTAAAAACTCTTCAAGCAAACTCCAGTTCTCTTCACTATATTTATGGATCATCATTTACGGAGTTTGTCTTTAATTGTTTCAAACAAGTGTTGAGAAGTTTCAAGATCCCAAACACTTTATTCATACACATCATTTGTAACTCAAGTATATCTTTTATATTATATTGAGTGTGTTTGTAAAACTCCTTTGAAGGCGGTTGTAAAATCTTTCTAGTTGAAATGTGAAGATTGTAACTGTTCGAGGTGTGATCAAGAGAAAAGATGTGAAAGAGAACATTTTGGTTCTGAAGCATATAGTGAAAATCCCATGGTTGTGAGGATTGGACTAGCCCGACTTGGGCGAACCAATATACTTTTTGTGTGTGATTTTTCTATTCATTATCTTTAATTATTTGCACACATAAATCACACTTCACTATAAATCTAATATGTTTTATTTACTTCTAACATATCCATAATATTCTATATCAATCAAGATTGATCTGTTGTTAATTTAAATTAAGCACAAAAATCAAATTTTAAAAGGATCACAATTCAAACCCCATTTTCTTGTAATTGACATTGTTACTTCAATTGGTATCAGAGCTCTACCTCTCATATTTGAGCACTTAATAGTGTAAGAGGAAAAGATTAAGGAAGAAAAAGTAATGTTAGAATCCAATATGTGCTTAATGAAAAACTTTGAAAATAATGAGGTAACCATCTATGAAATTTGTCCTTTATGTGAACAAATGGAAAAAAGAATTTGATAATCTTTTATGTGATTCAAACTTTCTTTCTCAAAATGTGGTTTATTAAAAGAACAACTTTTTAAATAATAAGAAGAAAAATAGAAAGCCCATGTTATGAATGACGAACTCAGAAAGGTCATCCAAAGCCTACAACAATCTCATTTAAAAAATTTTTGAGCAACTAAAGATTCTCAATGAGATAACCATAATAAATAATCTTCCAGAATGTTATGAAACTAAGGAAGAAAATACCTCTTTAAACATAGAAGTTCATGAATTGAAAAATGATTTAACCAACTTGGTAAAAACCATTGAAACTTTTCAAAAGAACATGATATCTGAAGAAGGGATATTTTGTTGGGGTTGATTGCAAGTCCCACATCCTTTAGTGTGGGAGAATAAGGAGAAGGTCAAGGCTATATATTGGTTTTGGTCATTTGTTTTCAAATGCACAGTCAGCAATAGCACTTTAAGCTTGTATCTGACTTAGTTTATATATTTGCTTTGTAAGTGTGGTTGTACTGGGGTGCCTGGGGTGTGAGTGAGAGAAGTCTATGTGTTGTAACAATTTTCACATAGTATTAATTCTCTGGTTGCCGGTTTAGGCAGCGGCCGTGGTTTTTTCTCCGGTTTTGGAGTTTCCACGTTATATTCTTGTGTTGTGATTGTGTCTTAATTTTTTTAACTTATGCTATTTTTCCCAACAACTGGTATCAAGAGCCAAGGTTCGGAGGTTCGGTAGGATAATTTTTTAGTATGCTCTATGGTTGCAGCTTTGTTTGATCTTCCACATCAGAAAAGAATTATCCTTCGTATTGTTAGGGGAAAGGTGATTCTGTGAAAGTGTTGTTTAGGGAGGTTCTGGCTAAGGAAAGACTTGGTATTTAAGCGTGTCTGTTGTGATCCACCTCTCTTTCCTGGGAACTTACTTGGTGAACAGTTTACAGTCTGCATGCAGCTGCTATGTCTTATTCAAGCGTTATGAAGTTTGACATAGAGAAGTTTGATGGAAGAATCAACTTTGGCTTGTGGAAAGTACAAGTCAAGGATGTGCTTATACAATCAGGATTACACAAGGCGTTGAAAGGAAACACTTCTAACATGGAGGACGACAAGTGGGAGTGTGGAAAGTCTGGGCATGTGAAGAGAAATTGTCCAGGTGGAGCAGTATTTGAAAAAGACTCTGAGACAAGTGCTGGCAAGGTCTCCCTTGTTTTGGGAGATGATGGTGATCTCATCTAGAGATAAAGTTTGTCGTTATGGTATTTCCGCTATATACCATGAAAAAGGACAAGTTATTGCTAGCGGATTCAGAACAACACACGGGCATTGGTTGGCATTGATGCAAGGTGTGTGGTGATGTGTCGATGGCTGAAGAACTTCCTGGAAGCCAACATGGGAGTTGCACCATAAATTTCAGCAAGGTTTCGACATGAGAAAATTCTTGGAATGGTTTAGTTCCAGTGGAGAAAATTCTTGGGATGGTTTAGTTCCAAGTGAAGTGTACTTTTGATGGTGGAGTATGATTGTCGGTAAGACAATGGAAGCGGAAGCTGGAACTCTTACAATCAAGGTGGAGATTGTTGGGGTTGATTGCAAGTCCCACATCCTTTAGTGTGGGAGAATAAGGAGAAGGTCAAGGCTATATATTGGGTTTTGGTCATTTGTTTTCAAATGCACCAGTCAGCAATAGCACTTTAAAGCTTGTATCTGACTTAGTTTATATATTTGTTTTGTAAGAGTGTGGTTGTACTGGGGTTGCCTGGGGGTGTGAGTGAGAGAAGTCTATGTGTTGTAACAATTTTCACATAGTATTAATTCTCTGGTTGCCGGTTTAGGCAGCGGCCGTGGTTTTTTTCTCCGGTTTTGGAGTTTCCACGTTATATTCTTGTGTTGTGATTGTGTCTTAATTTTTTTAACTTATGCTATTTTTCCCAAACATATTTGACAAAGATGATTTACGTTTCAAAACTTCTCAAAAAAGAAAAGCTTTATGAAAAATTTTGTATGTCAAAAAAGAAGGATGAGAAAAGGTAATAAAAGATGCTCTTACTGTAACAAAATTAGACATCTTGATTCTATATGTTTTTACAAAAAAAAAAGGATAAAAAATTCAAAGCAAAACGATTTCCAAAAAAGGAATAACGTTATGGTCTCATATCAGAACATTCTCCAACAACAAAAAAGAAGTGTTCTTACTGTTCAAAGATTGGTCATGCTGAAATAAATTGTTATCACAAGAAAAAAATTTCTAGAAGAAGATAAACTAACCATCAAGGACCCAAGTAAATATGGGTACTAAAACCATTACTAACTTATGATGCAGGAACATCATCCAACAATCAAGAAAGAACGTTGGTACATGGACAAGGCATGCTAAATACACATGAATGGAAAAGTATGGTGCCTTCTCATTAAAAAAATTTGGAGAGTTTATAACATTTGGAAATATTAACAAATCAAAGGTTCATGTATCATTAGTTAAAATAATTTTGCATAGATTAAGAATGTTTGATATATGAAAGATAACTTTGTAAAATTGGTTATAAATTTATTTTTTTAAACTCCACATGGTTGAGGTAAAACAAACATCCTTATGTTTCATTTTAAAGAAAAATTCTTATGTTTTATACTTAGATGAATTTTCAACCAAATCATATTTTTAAGTCTTTTGGAAAAGAATTGTCATTTCTAAAAGAAATGATCAAGGGAAATTTAAAACATCATTCTTTTAAATAATTCTTTAATAAATATTTCACATGATTTTCTGTCAAAGAACTTTCCAACAATATGAAGTTGTTTTTTAAAAAATTAATTACAAGAAATGGTTAGAACAATTTTAAATGAGTCAAGTGTTGAAAAATAATTTTGGGAAGAAGCCATAAAAATTGTTAGTCATGTTTTTAATCTTGGTTTTATTAAAAAATATCTTGAACATATCTTCATAAGAATTTTTGAAAAATAGAAAGCAAAACATATCACACTTTCAAATTGTTTTAAAATATCATCAAAGCATGTTTTCTGAATACTCTGCATTCTATAAATATTATAGATTATAAAATCTCAAGACCTAAACCGTAATTGAAATTATACACATTATGTTTGATGAATATGTTGATTTTCATGATGAAGCATAGGATGATGAAGAAAAATAACTACAATGTTAAATTTGGATAAATTACAAAGTTGATAATGTTTAAATATCATCCTAAAAAATTCCAAAGTTTGATCATGGATTGACAAAACAAAATAAAATTGAGAGAATGATCAATTTAAGCAAAAAGGTTCATGCCTTTATTCTAAAAGCAAAACTAGAACGTTCTCCACAAGAGCATAATGTTCTTGATAGTAGATATGCTTCATCTGATCAAAACTAATATCACCTACCACGATGATATGGTAGAAGAACAAAACCAGTTCCTAAGTGAGCTTGAACCATTTGCTCCTACACCTACCTCACTGCTTACCTTTCCTCCAAAATATCTCATCAAGATCAAATTATTGGAAGACACAATGGTGGAATAAGAACTTGATTGATATTCCAAAAATATGACAACAATATGGCTACGATTTCTCAAACATATCATCGTAATAAAACAATCTTAAATTATCATTCTAATGAAGGAACTCTCTCAATAACAAAAGCTAAATTTTCTCATTTCGAGCATCAATCAAGATAAATGAATGAGCATGAAGAGAAGCTTCAAAATATACAAAGATTTCTCAATTTTGAACCTCAAATGAGAAAGATCACTAAAAGAGGTACACTCAATCTCAATTCTTATGATATTTGCATTATGATAAGTATGAATATCTTTTTTTTGCAATAATATCATGTGAATGATTGGATGCTCTTAAAATTAAGAATATATACTATTTTTGATGCAAGTATGACTATAAAGTTTAAAGTGATTACATCACTCTGTTATTACTTGTACATGCATATGCCTAATTTCTATCTTAAATTCAACATGTTTACACTCTTTGTTGTTACACTTTTTATGATGGTGTAAAACAAGTGTACAAATCTAGTTTGATGTTCAAAATTATTATCCTTGTTTTAAAAGACAGTTAAAATAAATTTATTTAATGATTAAACAAATGGTTGTTTTGTCAAGTATAATTTATTGAATAATTTTGTCACACTTTGCACAATAATATCTTTTAAATTATCATGTTAAATAAATTAACATCATTTTGTGCAAATTCACCTCTTTATGTCTTAAAAGCATTCTCTATCATGTTCTCCAATTATTTTGCATATATTGAGATTATAATGTGACTTATGAAAAAGATCCTTCTTCAACATATTTTTAAATATATATCCTTGTTTATGATTTATTTATGAAGGATTTCAACAAGAGAATATATGTTTGGTCTTCATGAAAATGATTTATGTTTCTTATTGCTTTAAAATTCAAAACAAATCCAAAAGGATTATGGCATGAAGTCAAGAGAAGTTTATCTTTATTTATTTCAAACAAGTGTTGAGAAGTTTCATAATCCCAGACATTTTTATCATACATATCATTTGTAACTCAAGTCTACCTTTTATGTTAGATTGAGTGTGGTTGTAAAAATCATTTCAAGGCGATTGTAAAAATCCTTTCAAGGAGATTGTAAAAATCTTTTGTAGGTTGAAAGGTGAAGATTGTAATTGATCGAGATGTGATTAATAGAAAATTGTGAAGGAGAACATTCTGATTCTGAAGCACACGGTGAAAATATCACGGATGTGAGGACTAGACTAGCCCAAGTTGGGTAATCTAGTATACTTTTTGTGTGTGATCTTTCTATCATTTATATTTTATTATTTTCACACTCATATTACACTTTACTATAAACAAATTTATTTTATTTATTTCTAACATATCCAGAACATTCTATTTCAACCAAGATTAATCTTGAGTTAATTTAAATTAAACACGTGAATTAAAATTTTAAAAAGATCAATATTCAAACTCATACTTCTTATAATTGACATTGATACTTTTATTCACATCATCACAAATCACCATAATATCATTTTGATCGCATAATCAATTTAGCGTACATACTCATCAAATTATCAATTTTAAACACATTTCATTAATTCATCAAGGAAATGTATGCTCAATAATTGATTCTTATTCATCAATTCACTAATTCAATACTTAAATAACATCTTAGCTTCATTCATCAAATAATAATCACTCATATATAAACATGGTATATCACAATTCACATTTCACAGGTTCCAATTAATCATTCACATATCCACAAAACACAATATTCATCTTCTATGAGGATTAACACATAATCAACACATTATTATTAAATATAAATGTTATAAGGTTTTTAAACTCGTCTTTTATTTTCTAAATTCTCAAATTCACATTTAATTAATTTACTACACAACAATCATAATGTAGTTTAATGGTTTGGATGAGTTGGAGTGAGAAGAAAGTCATTGACTCAACTTCATCCTCTAACATAATTAACAACTAATTACTAACATTGGTGATTTAAAAAAAAAATTAACTTACTACACATGAATTGTCACCATAGCAAATCCCATGAATTAATTCGAATGAAAGAGTTTGTCCTTACCTTAACCTGCAATAGAAAAGTAACTCTTTAGAGTGTGTTTCAGCGTCCTTCAACAATTTAATCAACGAAATTACTTTGAAAATAATGAATAATAATTAAGAACTTTGAAAACAAATTTAATATCTTAAAATATGTTTAAATTTAATAAATCACATACTAAAGAGAAGTGGGTTTTACCATTTGATGGGAAAATGATGATTTTTGTCAAAACTGACAAATTTTAAATAAATAAATAAAAAAATCTTAGTGTTAAGGAAAGATTGAATTTGTGTTCAGGGACTAAAAATGAGTTTCCTCATTATTTAGTAAAAACACTATCCACTAATTGGAAAATAATTCAAAATAGAGGTAGGATTCATCAATGGGGTTATTTTCCCTTCATACTCAAAGTGGGTTTTACCATTGGAGATGGTTTTGCAATCAATATGGTCTCTCTCTTACTTGCTTGAAGGTTTTTTCTTGATCAAACAAAGCACAATAAATACAAATACGTCTTTTATATATCTAAAAATACTTTTTCAAACTTATTTTCTATTAAACATACGCTCTAAAATGCCTATAATTTATTTAATCTCTCAAAATTTTATTTAACTAATAAGTAGATATAATTGAAGTATTAGAAGACTCTACTCGAGATTTAAACAAACTACAAAATTCATATATATTCAATGTCATGTCACAACGAACTATTGGGAGAATAAAAGTAATAAGAGGAAGAATTATTTTGATGTGTAATATAAACCTACATATAGGATAAATCAATGTAGTGAATAAATTATGGTCTATTATGGACCGCCTTCAACGGGTTAAAACCACGTTCTATTTAAATCGATTTTTTTTTCCTCTTTATTTCTTCTTAATTACTATTTACAAAATATTGAACACTTTTTCTCATTTTTTATTTTGTTTATTAATGTCAGATACTATATTTTTTTTTAATATTATAAAATTTGTTTGTTATTGATACATTATTTTTACTTTTAATAAATATTCAATATTTAATTTAAAATTGATAAGAGTTCAAGAACATACAAAAATAATTAATTTTTTATGTTGAATAATTTTTTATTATTACAAATAAAAATAATTTTATTTTGAAAGACACAAATTTAATTAATTAAATCATAATTTAAATTCATCTTTACTAAAAGTTTGTTAATTTAATAAAAATAATTAAATAAAATATTAAATATTAGGTATTAAAATATAAATAACTTGTATAAAAGAAAAAAAAAAATTTAAACCGATAGTTATTTTTAAAATAAATAGATTATTTCTATTTATTTTAATACAATTAATCGGATGTCATGATATGTGTGTACATAGAGTGTCAATATAGTTAAAATGTCTAGTTAGTCATTTGTTATAGACAAATCAGTTATTATGTTAGTTTCTTGGGTTTTATATAATCCGGGACCTCCTTCTTTTAGGTTTTTTTTTCAATAATCTCTTTTTGAAAAATCATTAACAAAATATTGGCTAAATTACATGTGTGGTCCCTTAACTTAAGTTCAGGTAACGTTTTAGTCATTTATCTTTTTTTCCCTGATTTAGTCCTTTATTCCTAACAATATCAAATAAATTATGAAAATATGAGTTTATTTGAAGATTTGCGTTACGAAATTGATGAAATTTGTATTATATTGAAGAATATAATTAATTTTATGAGTTTTGATTGAAATTTTTTTTTGAATTTTTGTATAAAAAAGGATAACATTGTTGAAATTTTAAAACATAAAATATCAAATTGTCACTTAAAATTAAAATAAAGGACCAAGTCCGGAAAAAAAAAAGATAAAGGACTAAAACGTTACCTGAAATTAAGTTAAGGGACCACAGATGTAATTTAGCCCAAAATATTTTATTTTCAAAATTATATACCAAAATACTCTATGTTTCTTGGGTTTTATATAATCTGGGACCTCCTTCTTTTGGATCTTTTTTTCAATAATCTCTTTTTGAAAATCATTAACAAAATATTTTATTTTCAAAATTATATACCAAAATACTCTATTTTTGAACTCACCTACAAGTCGCATTTGCAAATGGCGACTTTTTTAAAGAATTTTTCAAAAAAAGTAAATTTTCAATTTTTTTTCAAATTAACAAATATATATATATATATATATATATATATATATATATATATATATATATATATATATATATAATGAAAATAATTCATAAAAAAGATACAAACACAAATTTTAAATCATATAGATTTACTAGAGTTTTGTGTAATATTTGGACAATGTTTTAGAGTATGACTGTAAGACCCATAATTTTAAAGTACCATTTATGTATTTTTGGTGTATTTTGGATTTTGGCTCGGAGGCTTTTAAGCCAAAGTTAATAATATTTTGGAGTTTTATAATCAAAAAAGATATTTTGATGCCAATTAAGAATTCTCGTCGATAAATAAATTGAAATTAACTGCGGTGAATCCTTTATGTAGAATTTAAGGCGTTTCGGGTGAAACGGTAATTTAATAGATATCTAGATTTTGAGATATTTGTTAAGTTATATTTATTATATATATGTATATATATAGGTGTATGTTTGTTTGGAGGGAAAAAGAAAGGAAAACTAGAAGGAAGGAAAAGGAAAAGAAAATAGTATAAAAAGGAAAGAAGGAAAAAGGAAGAAAGGAAAAAGAAAGGAAAGAAAAAGAAAGGAAGGAAATTCATAAAATTTCCATCTCCTTCCTCTAAACCTCACGCAAGAAACCAAAATTCTCTCCTTTCTCCCGTTTTCATTTTCGTCGCTTTCTTTCCTTCAAAACTAGTAACCCAAGGTTGGGTGAGAGTTAGATCAAGGTTTTTGCAACTCCACTCTTCCTCTTTGAGTCGAAAACGAAGAAATACGGTTTTTGAGATCCAAACACAAACCCCTCCGTTTCTTCTAGATCCAAACCTCATTTCTCGAAGAGATAGAAGGGAAAGTTGCTCACCACCACGCTACGGTGCTAGTGAACTAATTTGGAAGCGGCGTTGCGAGCGGGGATTTTACCGGAATTACTCACGGTACCGGAAACGTCCGTTAAAGCTAACGTTGATGTAAGGGCTCCTTCCAACTTCTAGTTTGCATTAGGGACTTATCTGTGGTTGTGTGGGAAGGAATTTGTTAGGGTTAAATGTATCGATTTGGGGAAAAAACGAAACTAGTGCGTTAGGGGTAAAACCTTAGAGTTAGGTTTTGTTTATACTGATGAATGTTTCGTGGTAAATGAAATTTGATGCATCTGGGTGTTATGTTGGCTTTGATTTGTGTTCGTTGTATTTGGCGTGTCCATACTTGATGGTTGTTAATTGGTGTGGTTGTTGTGTATTATGGTTTGAATGTGAGGGTATGTTTGAGTCTATTTCTGTGGAATTGGAAAACCATTAGAGTAAACGAGTATTAAAAATGGGGAATCTTTTAATACCTCGGTTTACTGAATGTGCATTTGAGGAAAATGTTTAAGTTAACTGGACGTTGAGAATGGGGAATCTCTTAATGTCTCGGTTACTTAACTATCGTTTTTGAAAATCGTTTCGGTAAATGAGTATTAAGAATGGGGAATCTCTTAATGACTCGTTTACTGAATGTTTTGCGAGAAAGTCGTTTAAGTCAAAAGTATATTAAGAATGGGGAATCTCTTAATATGACTGTTTGCTTAACGTTTTGTTTTGAAAATCATTAAGATAAATCGGTATTAAGAACGGGGAATCTCTTAATGACTTATTTATTTAATGTGGTTTGAAAGTCGTTTAAGTTGAAGGGGTATTAAAAATGGGGAATCTTTTAATATCTGCATTTGCTTAACGATTATTGTGGATGGAGTCTGTGTATGCTCATGCATTTCATTTGGTAAATTGTGTCGACCCGTGATAGGTGACACCTTGGTAAACAGTACTGACCCGTGATAGGTGGTACGTTTACGATTTACTTTTTAGTAAATCGTGTTGACCCGTGATAGGTGACACCTTGGTAAACTGTACTGACCCGTGATAGGTGGTACATTTACGATTTACATTTTTTGTGAATTGTGCTGACCCGTGATAGGTGGCACCTAGGTAAACAGTACTGGTCTGTGATAGGCGGTACGTTTACGATTCCCGTTTTTTCTTTTAGTAAATCGTGTTGACCCGTGATAGGTGACACCTCGGTAAACTGTGCTGACCCGTGATAGGTGGTACGTTTATGATTTACGCATTTTAGTAAATCGTGCTGACCCGTGATAGGTGGCACCTCGGTAATTGTTACTTTGGCCTGCGATAGGCGGTACAATTATGATTTACGGCCCTTCGAGGAGGGTTTTGGTTTGGAATTCCGAGTCCATGCATTTTGGCATATACGCATTGCATTAGGGTGCTTGGCACGCGAGTCGTATTGGATTTGAGTTTATGATTGAGTGATTTGAATTTGATTTACCGTGATAATTGCGTTGAAAATGCTAAGTGTTACGTGTTGATTATTGTGTGTAAGTATGATGGTTATCGAGATCCCAAATTGCCGTGGTAATCGCGTAGTACTTGCTAAGGGTTAAGATATGAACTTGATTAGGAATGACTTAGGTTAATTCATGAATTTTTGGAAAAATGATCAGGGAAATCGATTTCCCAATCGATTGGATGGAAGTTAGGGACTTGGCCAAATGAACAAAATCGATTAGCCAATCGATTTTGTAATCAGTTTTCGAAAATCCCTTACGAAATCGATTGCCCAATCGATTGGGCCTAAGTCAGGGACTCATCCATAATCGACCAAATCGATTTGGAAATCGATTGGCTTAAAACCTGGGGGCTCAGTACCCACTCAATCGATTGCCAAATCGATTGATCCAGTCCAGGATTCTGTTTTCTTTGAAAACCTTCACCCCAATCGATTTCCCAATCGATTGGCTCAACGAAAATCCTCAGTTTTAGTTGTATGATTAATTGCTCATGAATCTATCCATGTCTTGTATTATTATGTGATAATTAGGAGATCGAGAACTGCATTTTACCTTTACTTTAATTGGCAATGTATGGTATGAACTTTTCACATATTGAAAATCCTGTTAAGGTGCATGCTTAGTTGAAAAGTTGTTTTGAGCATTAAAAACTTAATTGCTATGTGTTAACTGTTATTTTCTGGTTGGTGACCCTTTACAATTATTGTGGAAATCTGGGCTTTGCCCTCAGATGAGAGTCAGGACGGTCCTACCGGTTCGTACCCTACGGACGGGAATGGAGATGGGAACGCGTGATTGCAGTTACATTAGGAGGATCTCACGGGGCGCGTGGAGATACTCAGGGTGTATAGCTTTTTGCAGGATGATCAGATTAGGATGGTGTATAGGGACTAGGGGTCCTTCTTTTTGGTTGGGAGTAGTTTTAGTTTGGAAAACTGTACTTTTACTAATATTATCAGTTTGACATCATCTTTGGATGGGTTCCATGTACCATTTGATGTTGTGTAAATGTTTTGGATTTGTAATTGGAGAAACTTTTCCGCTGCTTGTAAATTATAATGACTCAATTATTTATCCAAAGGCATTTCCTGATTTAATTCTCTGTTTTATTTTAATTACTTTTGGAAAAAAAAAATATACCCTCGCTATGAAAAACGGGGTGTTACAATGACCAGTTAACCGACATAGTCCACATTTTCTAGACATTCTTTTAATTTTTTTCTAACAAATATATATAATTCATTCATAAAAAAACAACATCACAAATTTTACAAAAATTACGACAAAATTAATGTCGAATGTGACCTCTAGTACCATATTACCGAGGTTTTCTCACACGTACTGAATTTTGACGACGCATACTTTTTTGAAGGCGTTGTTAAAATCTCGTACGTGTGAGAAAACCTCAACAATGTTGTACTAGAGGCCACCTTCGACATTAATTTTATCGTAATTTTTGTAAAATTTGTGATGTTAATTTTTTATGAATGAATTGTATATATATTTGTTAAACAAAATTGAAAAAGTGTCTAGAAAATGCGGACTATGTCGGTTAACTGGTCATACTCAAAAATATTGTTCAAATGTTACAGGAAACTTTAATCAATCTATATAAATTAAAAATTTATGTTTTTGTCTTTTTATGAATTATTTTAATTATATATATAGTTTTTTTTGTTAATTTGAAAAAAATAGATTTAAAATATATATATATATATATATATATATATATATATTTCTTAAAAAAATCGCTTTTGCAAACGCGGATTTCCTTAAAGAAGTCGCCATTTGTAAAGACGACTTGTAGGTGTGTTAAAAAATGAGGTATTTAGTATATAGTTTTGAAAATGGAGTATTTTGATAAAAAAAAGTATTGGAAAAAAAGCCCCTTCTTTTATATATATAATTAAGATACAATAGATACACAATTAAAGGAAAAACAATAATGTCGTTAAGTCCTAGCAAATACAATAATATCGTTAAATCCTAACAAATGTTGATATTGTTAGGTGAGACATCTTGTTCCAAGTTTGAACCCAAAACTTCACATATGTGTGAGTTAATAATTATATTAAAATTTATTGTCTCTACTAATATAAAAAAAAAGGAAAAACAATAATACTAATTTGAGTAATGCAATTATTCTTTTATTACATTAAAAAAAAATTAAACCACGTTAATCACTATTCATAATATTTATGTATTTAATTGATCATATTGTTTGTTGACTGGTCAGCAGTTAAATTAAGACTGTCTTAATTGGTCAAATTACACTTCAATAATATTACAAAAGGATTTAGGAAGGTATATATAAATAATGATGATAATATAATAAAATTACAAAAGGATATCAAATTACACTTCAATAGTATTATTCATGCTTATCTCATGATGATAATATTACAGGATATCAAATTACACTTCAATAATATTACACTTCAATAGTATTATTCATGCTTATCTCATGATGATAATATTACAGGATATCAACTTACACTTCAATAATATTACAAAAGGATTTAGGAAGGTATATATAAATAATGATGATAATATAATAAATAATGATACAAACTTTATTAAACCGTGGTAATTAAGGTTGGATTTAGGAAGGTATATATAAATAATGATGATAATATAATAAATAATGATACAAACTTTATTAAACCGTGGTAATTAAGGTTTGTAATAATCAGGCGTTGAAGATCTTGGTAAGAGCCTGCAATGCATTTAGTTGCAACCTCAATTGCAAGATGTGCTCCGCCGTCCGAAGAAAAAGGTGGTCCTCCTTCAACCCGTCGCCTCCCGGAATTATGCTTTGCAATTTCTTCATCTTCCTCCTAACTAACTCCTTCCTCCTGCTCCTCCTCCACTTCACTTTTGACAAATCTTTGCAACCCATCAAAAATTAATTTATTAAAAAATAATGTATATGTGCAATGAGGAAGAAAAAAAAAATGAAGAAGATAGTTGAATGAAGAATGAGGGCATGAAATGAGCAATGGAAAGGGGGTATAAATGGATGTTAAGAGTGTGCGCCGAGCCGAGTTGTAGAGTTTTGATTTGGTTATCGCACGGTTGGTTTTAGTAGTTTGGCGTGTTTGGGGAAGTGGGCCCAGCCTGATGTTTGGCCTGAAGCGGCCCACGAACGTGTCTGACAGCTTCTCACACATTGGAATTTAATACTCCTACTTTTTTAGCAAGGAATTCAATACTCCTTTTAATAATCGCTGTATAACTTAATATCAATTATATTTCACAAAACACATAAGCTAATTTATAAGATTTATATTTGATAAGGAAAAGACAGAAATATATATATATATATAACACTTATTTAATTTATAGTTTATAATGTTTACGAAGTTATTGTTTATAATTTATTATTTTTATGGCAATTTAACCTTTAATATTGTAAATAATATTTTTTATAATTTATTTAATACAATTTTATATTATTTATAAATCAATTAAATTTTAGAATAATTCATATTTTAAAATAAATAAACTAATTAAATCACATATATATATATAATCAATAATTTTTAATTACTATTTTTAACTTTTTTATAAATATTAATCGATATAAAATTTATTTTTAATAAATAATGTCATTTATATTTTTAAGTTAATTGAATGTTAACTTTATCAAATACTTCAATTAATTTAACAGCTATCATATAGTTTATCTGAGATCACCTAATTTTTACCAAAGAGATTCTAAGACTAAAGAGATTTACTTAATATGTCAAATTTGAAAGTTTTTTTCTAAAGTAATATTAACGTTGAAGTTGTCAATGTGTGCTTGTTTCATGCTTCTTAAAGATGTTTTTGTCTATGTTTTTTAATTTTTAATTTTTTTTATTTTTAAGGTTTCGACAAAAATCAACGGCGGACATGTGAAGTTAGAAAAATACCCTAATTAAATATAATAGAAAAAAGAAAAATAAGACCTTGGAGACTAGACAACAACCTAAGAAAACAAATATGTCAAATGTGTACAATTGTCTCGCTAAAAACTTTATTAGAAAAATCCTAAAGGATAAAACCATGACAAAGAAAAAAAAAGTGCAACAAAAGTTAGAAAGATCAACTTTGTTAAAAAAAAATCTTTCCTAATATAATTTGGTATCACATCCCATCAAATAACTCATCCTCGTTAAAGCCCATATTAGTTAATTTATCAACACAAGAGTTACCTTCACATAAATGTGTGACAATCTAAAGTGAAAGTCTATGATAATTCTCAAACAATTACTCCAAAGATTATGAAGATTTCAAGGACAAAGGATATATTGCTTTTAATATTTTTTTGAAAATTGAAAGGATCGATTATTTAGTGACAATTTTATTTTTCAAAAAAGTCTATTATTAGGGGGCGGAGGGAGTATAACACCCACTTTTAAGACTTTTTCCTTTCTCGATATAAGATCCTTGTCAAATTTTCATATACATTAATAATATCTTAAGACAAATACCCCTATTTCTTTATAGATAAGTGATAGTAATTAGTAATTAGCTAGGGAATGGAGATTTTTTAGTAGCATAAACTAAATCTTTTACCTCCTTCATAAAATCCAGGATCGGCTATAATCCTGTGCGACTAGAACATTCGCACAGGACCTCCAATTAGGGAGGGCATCTGATTTTTGTTATAGTATACTTCACCTTTGATAGATTGTATTTATATCTTTAATTTTGTATAATGATCACTCTAAAATTTTATATTTGTACCTTATACTCAAAATAAATATTCATTTTCTAAATAGATACTATCTTCTATAAGACTAAATCTATTTTCTCTCAACTATCATCTCCATTTCACACCCACCATTATGAGTATGTGACACACCAAAGCCCAAAGGTTAGAATCTTGATGCTAGGGTATTATTCATGTTCAAGTTTTGTGATTTACTGATTTAGGAACTCAATATGCTAGGGTATTCTTCATTACTGATTTTTTATTTATTTATGATGGTACTATTTGACCTAAGAAATTGGGATGCTCTTGATTTTAAAATGATTGATTTTTAGTTATGAAATGTCTTAAAAATATTTTTCTATTGTAAAGGGTCATAAGGATAATTTGAATAAACTTTTACAGTTAATTGATATACCAGAGTTTTATCAAACAGAGAGAAGTGTGAGATTGACTTGTTTATTCAAAAGAGCTTGACATAGATATTATTGAAAGACTTAGAGAACATGAGATAAGCATGAATCGTGTTAAAAATATGACCACTTGGTATAAGTTGTGTCAAAGGCTAAAAAATTGTCAAACTATTATAAAACGACTAACCGTAAAGGAAAAGGAACTTTCAAAAAATGTTTTAAAAATAATTGTTTTAATAATGAAATTCCTTGTTAAACATAGTTTGACCTTTCGTGGTTATAATGAGAGATTATATGACATATCAATGGAAATTTTTTGGGTTTAGTTTAAATGTTAGTTGAATTTGACCCAACTATCCAAGATCATGTTACACATATTATAGATGATAAGGTTCACTTTTATTATCTTGAGCATAACATATAAATGAGTTAATGTTTTGCTTGATTTTGTAATTAAAAATGAAATCGTTAGAAAAATCAAACAAACAAAGTATTTTTCAATAATACTTGATTGTACTTTTGATGTTAGTCACCAAGAGCAAATGTATTTGATAATAAGATATATTAATATTTCTTTAAACTCTGCTACTATTGAGGAATTGTTTTTAGGAAGGCTTAAATTATTTTTCTAATACAATTATTGCATATAAAATTTTGTTGACTATTCCCGTGACAGTTGCTTATGTAAAAATAATTTTTTTTAAATTGAAGTTGTTGAAGTCTTACTTGCGGTCTACCATAAATTAAAATTGATAGCAATTGATAATGATCTTTTGGAGACAATAAATATGGAGACTTGATTGATGAATTTGCTTCACAAAGTGTTAAAATGATGACTCTTTTTTTAATAGAAATAAGATTAGTATTAGTTTGATGGTGTTATTTACAATTTACTTATTCATCAAAATTTAAATAAAATAGTTTGAATTTTTTATATTTTATTCAATAAAAATATAATATTTTAAAATAATTTATAATTTTAAAATTATATTTTCTATTAGAAGATCAATTTTTTAGATTCGTATAGAATCTCCAAAAATGTCCCTGATAAAATTCTACCAACGTCTTAACCCAACTACTGAGACCTATATGTGCAAATATCCCTATTTATTTTCTCTCAAATAAATAGTTAAGAATAATTTGACAAAAGAAAACAGTTAATACTATGAAATTTTAAAAAGAAAAATAAAAAGTATTTTTTCTAAGAAACTAGACTTAAAAACGAATAAATTTATTTCATTATCATTCTTTTATTTCCGCAAAATAATTATTTACAAAGGAACAAGTTTTCATGAAGACTATTACTGTTAAAAATGTATTTACTCTAAATTGAGATGATTAATTTTATTTAATGATTATTTTTTGGATTAGTGTTAGCTTTCTTTACTAAATTTTAATTTAATATTCTGTCTTAAATAACCGTAAGATCTTGTTGCATTAAGGGATCAAATTTGATGACAAAGTGCTTGTTTTGCGTACGCGTGTCCTAGTAATCTTCGAATCCGACAGTTGTTCGCTCATGTCACGGGATTTGATCGGTTGTGTGCATCATCGTAATTCAGAGTCTGAGTCAGCAAATCCTACGGTTGAGGATTTCTGTTCATGGATTGGACCCCGCGCGTGAAATTCGGCTCGGCACGTGCGGAATCACATGGTGTTGTTGCTTAGGTCCAACATCATCAAGTCCAGATCGTCAGCTTCCACCATCAATCATTCTTTCATTCCAATTCATTCTTCTATTTCAAAATATATTTTATTTATAAAAATAATTTAATTAAGATCCTAGATTCAAATCCATAGATGAAGTAATCAAAATCTTGAAACCATGCTTCAATATTCAATCAAATCTCTAAACGCTTCGTCTTGCATGCGCACGTATTATTTTTTTACTTGTATGTAATATATTAGAAACAGCTTATCAATCTTGAAAAAAATAGTTGATAAATGAAAAAAAGAAAAGTAATTTGATTTATAATTAATGTATTTAATATAAACTGGAAAATAATAACTTAAAAATAATGTACATAATATTATTAAATAGTATAATTGAAAAAATTCATTAAAATTTTTTATTAAAACTAAAAGTATCAAATTTTTCGAGATAAATTTTTCTTAAAAATATGACATATATTATATTGTAGAGAGGATAATGTCTTCTGTTATGAGGTTGAATTAGACTATTTTTGTATCATATATGTACACTCTTTAATAATATTGTGTTTTCTTATAAACAAATAATATTTTTTTTTATATAAAATAATAATTATATTGGGCATTGGGCACACTTGTTTATATATATATATATATATATGAATCAAATTATACTCAATTAATATTATAATGTGTACTGTTCAATAATGTTTTATTCGATATATAATTCTTAAATTTAACTGTTAAATTAAATTATAATATAATATTGACTAAATTATATATGTGGTCCCTTAACTTAATTTCATGTAACGTTTTAGTCCTTTATCTTTTTTTTTTCCAAGTTGGTCCTTTATTTTAATTTTAAGTGACAATTTGATATTTTATGTTTTAAAATTTCAACAATGTTATCCTTAATTTTAAACAAAAATTCAAAAAAATCATCAAAATTTCCAACCAAAACCCATAAAATTAATAATCATCTTCAATATAATGCAAATTTTATCAAATCCATAACTCAAATATTCAAATACGCTCATATTTTCATTTCCAACAACAGCAAATAAAGAATGAAAATATGAGTTTATTGATTTAAGTTATGAATTTGATTAAATTTGTATTTTATTGAAGATGATAATGAATTTTATGGGTTTTGTTTGAAAAATTTGATGATTTTTTTGAATTTTTATAAAAAAAAGGACAATATTGTTGATATTTTAAAACATAAAATATCAAATTGTCACTTAAAATTAAAATAAAGGACCAACTCGGGAAAAAAAGAAGATAAATGACTAAAACGTTATCTGAAATTAAGTTAAGGAACCACAGATGTAATTTAGCATATAATATTAAATATATGATCTATATAAATTTTACATAAATATAATCTTGTATGAATATGGCAAGTATTTTTTTTAATTATTTAATTTTGGACAGCTACAAGTGGTTAAGTTCAAATTGCAATTAACTAAAATTTAACAACAATGATATTTGAAAGAAAAAAACAACAAATGTTTGAACACTCTTATTATTTTTAATTATTATTTGTTAAGTTAGATATCATATTGGTTCAAACTAAGAACTTTATAATCATGTACAAATTTATTTATCATTTTCAGTATATACATAATTTGTTTTTATAAATTACTCTTTTTTTCTCTCTCTTTGTATATCATATAATCCTCTACTTTTATCTCTCTTAAGGTAAGGTATTTAGACTATATTTGATTATATTTAAATCAAATAATAAATTATTGTGCTTAAGGTAAGGTATTTTGACTATATTTGACTATTATTATTATTATTAATAATATTATTATTATTATTATTACTATTATTATTATTATTATTATTATTATTATTATTATTATTATTATTATTATTATTATTATTATTATTATTATTATTATTATTATTATTATTATTATTATATTGTGCTTGAGTATTTTTCGAATGTTATTGCACTCCATTTTATAGAGGATTGTCATTCAGCACACTCATGTTTCAATTTGATTTCTCATATCTACGCCGTTTTGAGTGGCTTGAATTAATTTTTAGTTAGACACATTTGTCGTGAGGCAAATCGAACAATAGATTCTTTGTTTTTGAGTTATTAGGAGTCATGTTGATAACATTGTAAAAAGTTATTCTATAAAAATTGGGTTTAATATTTGATATTTAGTCTATATTTTCATTATTTTTATCTTAATTTTATAGTATTTGAAAAATTTATATTTATAATATTCTAAATATAATTGCAAAAATTATTTAAAAATATATATTGATATTTTAGAAACTAAAAATGAATACATGATAATTTTATAAGAGTTAAAAATATAATTTTTTTATAAAAACTAAAAAATATAATTTAAAATTTTATAGAAATTAACAACTTATTTAACTTTTTCGATGAACACCACATTTTTTGTAGTTGCCTCTACTTATACGTCTCTTAAATTTATTAATTAAATGGGACCAATTGGCAACTGATTTTGTAATTATGATCTTGTTTTAGCTACATTTTGTTTTGATACTGTTTATGATATTTAATATAATTAATTAGGCCATGAGCTTCCATTATAATACCGTTTTCCCTCTTATCACAACCAACAAGTTAGGTATACAAACACTAGCATAACATGTTGTTAGGATTATTGGATTCCGAAATATGATATATCAGGTTAATTTTATAAACATCCATGATTTATTTGTATGAAAATATTAATTAGAATTTGAATTCTTTTTTTTTTCAGAAGAAAAATATATGTATATAAATCTTTATATCAAAACAGAAAAGAAAATTAATAAAAGGACAATATATTTTTCTTATTTCTATTGAAAATCACTCAGCTAGAAAGATTCTTATGTAATAAAATCATCATGCATTAATAGGAAGATGATATTAGTGACGCATTTAAAACATCTTTTTTACAAACAAAAAAACAAAAAAAAACAATATTTCATTAATAGTGAGATAAAACAGCATTGCATAGATTAGAAAACAAATGGATTAAATTCAGCCAAAATTTACATCCAATAATTCAATCATAAATGTTTTTCATCCATAGCCAAAGACAAACAAACCAGTAACTTAAGTTGAGATTCTATGGTCTTTATATCTTCTCTATTGCAGATTATTTTTTGAACTTCAAATTAAAATCAACTTTTATGTGAAATATGATTTGTCCAAATTATCTATTATAAATTTGGTAGTATTTTGATGCGTGAAGATGACCAACAACACAATCTTGCACTAAACAATGAAATCATAAATAAAACACGAAAGAAAATTAAATCTACGTTGTATTATAGTATATGATAGTATTTGTGTTTAAAAATGTGTTCAAATAACATTTATCTTTGGGAGCAATGATATTTAAATTCACTTTTTGACACAAATATAGGCACATATATTGTATACTGTATATTATACATATTTAAGTGACAATTTAGTCATTTTGCTAGTTATTTTTTGAAAATATTTCTCTTCATCATAAAACTCTTTCTCTTCCTCAAAAAACTCTTATACGGTTATTCCTTCTTGTTCCTGAATGCTTCGTAGGAATCCATTGTTATTCATTTCTTCCACGTAGAAAGGTTCATTCCAAATCACGAGCAATTTATCTTGTTGTGAATCTATTTGAAAAACTCTTTGCCGAGCCAAATTATTGCTTTAATTTTCTCTACTTCTGCGGCAAAGCATAACAAAATACACTTAGACAATTTAGCTACAAATTGTCAATAGCAAGTAATTCTAAAATAAAATTCAAATGAATTAAATGATATTTTAACTAACGACGATATACTATAATGTCATAAAAAAAAAAACTAATACAATTTGCCGTAAATTAAGGCGAAGTAGATCATTCATTGATGGCTAAAATGTTGATGGTGCATTAGTATGACCAAAAGACATGATCAAAAGTATCCAATGAGATGTTGTTGTGTATCCTCATGTACAATGCCTATTTCCTGGCAACCAAAATGCATGTCAATGCTCAAAAATGATCCTTAACTATAATTGATCCTTAACCCATCAATAGTAAATTAACCCATCAAGTAATTCATCAATAGTTGGAATAGGAAAATGATCCTTAACTATAATTGCATTGAGTGAGCGATAATATACACATAGTCCTTCTTCCTAACATATCAGAAATTATGGATGTCATTGTGAGGGAGGGTTTGGTTTGGAAGAGTTAGATATGGGTTGAATAGAAAGGAGGTGCAATGTTATCTGTGTGAAGTAGATGGCTCAATCTCTTCACTTTACTTTTTACAATAATTTTGTGAACTATTTTTACTTTATTATTCAGAAACTACTTAAGTTTTAAAGTGTGGTTGTTAGGAACAAATGCATGTGTTGTTTTCTTTTGATTTACTTGGGCTAGTTAGCTTTTGCCAATGTAGTGATTTTTCATTTTTAGCAAAAGTTTGAGTTATTTTTTTTTTTTAAATAATCTTCTAAAATCTTAAGCAAACATCATAAAAATTATTACAATTTTTTTAATGTTAGAAAAGTGCCTTTTTCGTTATAGAATCTATAAAACAAACATGCTCAATATAATTAAAATATAATTTTAATATAATTTTTATATTAAAATATAATTTTTTAATATAAAAATAAACTCCAATATAATTATAATTTTTTTCAATATAAAATTAACTCAAAATATTTAATTCTTCTTCTCTAAAAAAAAACTTAAAATTAACCACTAATATTTCATTATTCTTCCCCCAAATGTCTCATAAAATTTATTACAAGAATTTTGAAAAGTGTCTCAATTCTATATTAATAGTAATTATTTGCAGATTGGGTGCAAATAATTAATAGATTTAAGTTGCAGCAACGTTTGAGTCAAAGTCTAAAAAACCAAGCTTGATTCATAACAAAAGTTGTATCTATAAAAAAGTGTAAACCAAGGTTATAATATAATTTTTGTTATAGATGATAAATTACCAAAAAAAACCTAGACAAAGAACATGGAGAAAGAAATCATCGCAACACATTCACAAATTTATAATAAAACTTTACCAAATATCCCAGGCCAAAAAGAACATCTCTACCAATGATACCAAAAATGTAAGAAAAAGATACCAAACAAGAAGTAAGAAAAAGTTACTTAGCTACCAAAAAAATTGATCTAGATGTTACTTAGGGAAAGGAAAGGTAAAAAACAAATTACTAGATTCAACTCCAGGAGTAGGTATTTGTTGTGGTGATGGAACAGCTTCACCTCAGTCCCCTATTTGGAAATATTCGAGTAAAAGTAAATTAAATAATAAATTTTATTGTTTGAAATAATTTTGAAGTTGTTAATTTTAGTTTTTTTAGGATATGAGTGAAATGGATATGAGTGAAAATTAAAAATAAAATCGATTGAAATTAATAAAATATTAAATAAATTAAAATTAAAAATAGTTAGAAGTGGACGCAAGAGGAATGTGTTCTTAATTTCTTTCCCTACTAGTTGTTAATTTATGGGCAAATTGGTCCTCCACCTTTCCTTGCTCAATATGGGCTTTGAGTGCTTTCTTTCTTAGGGCCCACAATGTGGCCCATTTACTGTCAACTTCTTTATATGAGTGTGGGTCTTGAAACTTTTAATTAGGGTTGGCACAGACCAAAACAAAAAACTCAATAGGGGCAGGCAAAATGACATGACATATATAACTTTGGCAATTGTGGTTTATTATGGTTTATAAATTAACCATCCATATACTTGAAATTAATTATATGACCAACTCCTCTAAAGTAAAGTAAGCAATTGACTTTAGAAAGAGATCATATAAAATAAATGGATATGTTGTATTCAAATATAAACAAATGTCATAGTATATTCAAGAAAAATACTTGCATGATCACCAACCTAAATAAAACTGATTTGGACACACAAATCATAAAAATAAAAGATTAAAATAATTAAATGATATCTATTTTTAAATAATTAAATATTATGTATTTTTATGTGTGTGTGCAAGAAATATTTATTTGAGTTTGTGACCAAATAAGTATTTTTCTATATTCAAATTTAAAGTTGTTATTATTCTAAAAATATCCTTAAACTAATTTCAATCAATTTCTACCCCCACATTTCAATCGATCATTCAAGTATTAATCAAAATTTATGTATTTTATGTGTATTTAAAATAAAAGAATTAAGAATTTCTATTTTTAAAATAAAAAAAAAATATCATCTATTTTTATGTGTGTTTAAGAAATATTTATTTGGGTTTATACCCAAATAAGTATGTTAGTAAATATGTATTTACTTTTTTACATGAAAATAAAAAAAAAATTTAATAAGTGTAAAATATGTATTTTGCTTATACTTAAGTATAAAAGAAGTAATAATAATTAATTTGTTATAATAATAATTTGTTTTTTTGAGACATAAAACAATAACTTTTTACTTTACATTATACTTACTTTTGATTTCTTTACTTTACATAATTACACACCTATATTTTTAAATTGAACATTTTATTTTAAATTTATAATTCCATTATTTATAAATTATGGTTATATTTATTTTTTTACCGACAAAAAAATTACTCCGGATGATTTTGTTTATTACCTTATGCATATGCGCACATGCATTCATTTTCAAATGAATCTAGGGTACAACATTTTTTATGGTAGTTTACAAGTGAGAATTAGTGATAATAATGTAATAATAATAATAATATAATAATAATAATAATAATAATAATAATAATAATAATAATAATAATAATAATAATAATATTATTATTATTATTATTATTATTATTATTAATATTATTATTATTATTATTACAAACTAAAACTTTTGCACGTGGTTATGATTGCTTACAATTTACTCTCCACTATACCATGTTTCTTTAGTTTGGTTAGTTCGTAGGACAAGCTTTAAAGGTAATATTATTTGCCAAATCAAGCTTTCTTAAGAATAAATATTGAAAGAAAAAGAAAGAATGAAGGTTGAACACTCCACTAAGGAAGCTTCTATTAAAACTATGTTAAGTCACGTGGATGTAAAAAGTTTATAAATAAATACATATATATAGAGGCTCAAAATTATGATTGTAGTTAGTCACGTGGAGTAATAGTTTTGTTTCTTTTATATATAGATTTTACTAATATAGAGGCTCAAAATTAATGATGTAGTTGTATCATTGTAAACAGGTTATTGAAAGAATGAAAACGCAACCATAATATATATAATATATATAATATATATATATATATATATATATTATAGTAAAGAAGATTCATAAAAAGTTCGAATAATCGTTTAGAATATTATTCTTAATAATACATATTTTAAAACTGACCTAACACTTATTTAAGGTCTAAAGTGAACTCGGAAGCAAGGATTTTATAATTTTATTAGTAACTTTTGTTACAAATTCATTTTACATCTTAAAAATGAGACAAATTGTGTTGTAAAAAAAAGGATATTAATATAATTAATATGATAAAAGATCACACTATGAACTAGGCATATAAACAAACAATGCAACAATACACTTAATTTAAGGCCGACTCAACACTATCTAAGGCCTAATATAAAATATGAAATAAGTATTTTATATCTATTAGTAATTATTTGTTATTTTTTTAAAAAAATAATCTTCTAAAATCTTAAGCAAACATCATAAAAAATTATTACAATTTTTTTTTAATGTTAGAAAAGTGCCTTTTTCGTTATAGGAATCTATAAAACAAACATGCTCTATATTCTCTATAGCATATCAACTTTCAAATAATCAAGTAAAAAACCAATGTTAGGAAAATAGAGGCAAACTCTTTTTATGAGAACACAAATTCATAGTGTGTAATCTCTTGAATTAATGCAAGCATATGTACAATGAATTATGTACAATGAAATTATATGACACCGTTTCAATGCAAAAAAAATTGGCATGTCCTATAGAACACATTATATCCTTCACATAAAATTCAAAATCTAGTTTTCTCTAGTTAAACAAGAATATATTGAATTAATGTTTAAAGTGATTGAAGAGTCGAAAAAATAGTTGAAGACTGATGACAAAGATACTGATGAATAGTAGAAGTAATCAAAGTAAAGACAAGATTAAAGAAGACCTGCAATGGAAAATCGATAAACTGAATATGCTCTGAAAACCATAAGCTGCTGCCATGATCTCTTTCAGGAAAACACTAGCAAACCAAAATTGAAAGAATGGAGGTGCTATGCAATTAATAGTAATATTAGTTTTACCACCAATACTCACAACAATTGTTGTATATCAATTTTGCGATTAGCTACAAAAAAATGAAATTAGAAGGAATCAAGGAACGACGTAATCAAAACTGGACCGCACATTGAACCAAATGCTCACTGGTACAAGATTAAAAGGTCGGATCGGTAATAATTAAATAGTCGATGGCCACTAGATAATTGCTGTTAAAGGTGATTTTTGAGTAGTGCGATCCAAGTCACTCAATTTGTATACTAGCCTCAATATAAAATATCATTCATGCTTTCCATCAAAAACAATCTTCTCCAAATCTTCCTGAGATAAAAGGGTTTTTCTCTCCAGTGCCACCAGTCTTATCATATGGCTGTGGCCATTTTCCTGAGGAACTGCATTAGACATGTAAGAAATTGGTTATTAAGCAACCATATTACCATATATTCTTATCAACATGCAAATCAAACTAGGTCTCCTATTTTTGTAACTGTGTTCTAACATCAACTATTTCTTTACTATGGATAAATCAATTTCATGGCCATTAACTGACATAAAACACTACCAAAAAATTTAATTAATGACGAAAATTTGGATACAGAAAACGTAAAATAGGATGAATTCTTAAAACAAAAACATGACCCATATAGTGTCCACGATAGTCCGTAAAATGTAGTATATGCAAGTAACAACAAAAACTTCAAAGTAACAACGGCTATGAGACAGACCTCGCGTGCTATATGCAAAGCCATGTCTGTGCTTAAGTTCAGGTTGGCATCGCGTAAATGAGAGAGTATCCAACCAGGCAATTTGGAACGTTTTCATGACGAACTATACCTGCATACAATAAAGTAACCAAACCATGTATTTACTACAATAACTCAGAAAAAGACAAATGAAGTAGAAGCAAAACCAAGTAAAAGACGGGCATTGGCATTCCCATCTATTCGCTTTTTTATTGTCTTTCGTTGCATATATATTTTATTAATTTTATTGTATAATATATAAATTTTCAGTGTCTATTCATATTATATGTTTCTAATTTGAATTTTGAAAAGGTAGTTCCCTGTAATTATGTATTGATTAAGTTTAAACTTGAAAAAAGCTGAATTGTTAAGGGAAAATTTGTCCAGTTAAAAGGTTCGACCAAAATTAGAAGTTGTCTTTATACAATGGTATAGATAAGAGATGGGGCAATAAATTCCAATCCATTTTTGTAACAAATTCCAACAAAAGTTGCATACAGAGAATACTGTGCATTTAAATCAAAATAGAAACATGCAAATTTTCAGAAGCTCAAGTGCATTAAAGTAATTCTGGACTTTCCATTTGCAAATTATAATGTTTGAAGTGGAAGAGGGTCATACAGACACTAACCTTTTGTCAGCGAAAATCATCATTCCATAATCAGCCTTTGAACGGATTACACGGCCCACACACTGTGCAGCTTGTCTCTGCTTAAGCAAAGCCAATGTCACCAAGGGTTCTAGTTTCACAAAGTTTAGCAATCAAATTATCACAGAAGGGAAAAGAGAGACTCACCAAGGCATCAAAAGTTAGAAAATCTCCTTCCTTAATTTGAAAAGTCTCACGTAGATATTCTAGACGTCCAAGCAAAATCCTGAAAAACTACTCTATAAAGTTCTGCAACCAGCAATATAACCTCCGCAATTTGGACAAGGAAAATAGAAAGAGATATACAATAGTTCTAAATTACCCTTATTTAGAAATTTAATCAAATGGAACTCACTTGCTTAATGTGTACTGAAAAGGAACACCAAACATGATTACAAGACGGCCATAATGTCGATCAAAATCAATACCTTCCGCAACTTTTCCTCTGCAAAAATACATGTATATTCTTAGGCTGTGATGAACTTGAGTCAAGTATATAAAACAAATACAGCACCTGGTAGCCCAATTAGTAAATGTGAATAAGTAATTATCTTTTATAACCAACACAATTATGGAGAGATAAAGGAGAAGTTACACGGGATTCAAGTTGGGTGAATGAACTGGAACAAGCTTAAAATGTTATTTGTGTGATCAAAAGGTGCCAAAAAAGCTTAATGAAAATATTTACTTCACACCCATATGAGAAACAATGGTTTATGATTGTAGAGGAGAGAAAATTACAATGGATAACAAACAATTTTAGATAAGATTGTGAATGAATGAATATATTAGAGAATAGCCCGTATTAAGAAAAGATAATAGGATCAATTGCACCAAAGATGGTTTGGCCATGTGAAAAGAAGAGAATACTACCCCAAGTAAAGAGTTAATTACACGAAAACAGCACAATAATTTAGAGGTAGAGGAAGATCAAGAAAAACTCTTAAGCAAAACAATTAAAAAGGAGTTGGATATAAATGGAGTCTACAAAAAACTTAGTTTTGACAAAACACAGTGAAAGCACTTGAACCATTTGTTAGAGAAATATAATTTTTTTCAAAAGCTCTTGAAGAAGCTACCATAATAGTGTTTTGGCCCCAAAAACAACCTGAATGAAACACACGTCAGAGGCGGCTACTGTTGTTGGGTTTTTTTGTAAAAATAACCAGCGTCAGAATATGCCTTAACCAAGAAGAATTGCAAATGCTATTATAAATTATAATATCTAAAATCTGGACAATCTAGTTCTTGTTGCACGTGCATCAAGAAATGTAACAGGTATGTATGTATATAAGCATAAAGCATGGATTGACTAAAACAAAATGCTATGGATGTAAATCAGAGTTCAAATCTCGAGATCCTAATTGTCAGAATATTAGAGAATATCTTATAAGATCTTTTATATTATATTAAAGTATCTTGAATTATTTCTTATGATCAATTTATAATCATAGAGATATCTTAGATATCTCTCATTATTATTATGATTTATTCTTGATTTATGATTGAGTCTATGTTTCTCTATAAATAGAGATTAGTATTGAGTCTTTTGTAATCAAGTCAGCATTAAACTATTATCAATAATATTCAAACCCTTATTATTTTCTCTCCTCCTTTTCTCTAAAATCCCACAACTTCCACACTAATAAATGAAATTAATCATCTCAAACATAGAACAGATGAAGGAGGTTCAGTTTAAACATGACAATACTGCAGTCTATTAGCTAATATACACCAATCAGGGTACATCGCAGTACTGTCATCACGGATCACAGAAAATAGCAGTTTTTTCAATTTTTGTCACGCAAGAATGGTATAGCTTTCACATGATAACACTTTGTACTAAATAGCTTCCACATGATAACACTCTGCTATGTTATAGTGCCACTATAGCATCTATTTGACAACATTGGATCATGAACATCCACATAAAAACAAACCCTCTAATCACTTCTCTTGTCAAATTGTGAAATTGCAAGCAAAAACTGACTGAGTTAGCTAGCAATATTATCCAAATATACGACAACAAATCAATTTATGCCTACAATATCCTATACATCAACTGGTGCTAGGTACTCCATCAAATATATTACCATGAAATAGTACATATTTCCCTTTTAGTTAAAAAGTGTGCAGTTTGATTAATCTTATTGATTGTTACACAAAAAACCAAAATTAAACCCTAGGAAGAAAAGTAGTTTTAGTTATCTTACCTCGCAACTGAAAAAAAGATAGCACCTCTTCCACAATCACAAGCCTTGCGGTAGTTGTCAAGAGCCAACGTAGTTTCAACCACATCCTGAGTCTCAATAAAGACAAGCTTATGCTGCATTATGTCCTGCAAAAAAGATGTTTTTAGCAAACATAAAACAATGTAAAATGAATGAGGAAATCAAAGAGTTTAAATTTATTACTCACCTTCAAAATTCCATTTTCATTCCAGCTATTGACTATACCGTCCATGTACGAGTAACTGACGAAGAAACATACAATCCCGTCAGGAACAACTGATGACATCTCCAATAAGAGCCTTCCGTAGTTCCTTACTACACCAAGATCACTTCTCATATCAAATTTGGTACTGACTGGGAGCTGATCACTGAAACAACAAACTGATTAAACATTAAAAGAAAACAAACGGGGAAGTGAAAGAGGCGATTTTTAAGGAAAGCAGATATTTGAAATGTATTAGCAAGATTTAGTTGGGAATACCTGCCACGGGTAAGGACCATAGGGCATATGCAATCTCTTGTTAAGGACATTGTAAAACTTCGACTGACAACAGGGTTAAAATTTAGAAGGCGAGGGTACAAATCTATGGGGCTTAGTGTGCCAGATGTAATCACAAACCGTCTGAAATCGCTCAAAAAACAGGTTTTATGCAAGAGAAGCATCGTGGCAACAAAGCTGAAATGTAATGAAGGAAGCAAAGTTACAAATATATACAAGAAAATAGAAACATAGAAAATATATGATCTCATATAGACACAAAACTAACTTATAAGGATTTAGAAGTAATAGAGTAAATACAAATCAAAACATCAGAGCTAACCTGCAATACGGGATCAGGAATATGAGGGCATTCTCTCATCAAAAGTTCTATTTATAATAGAAAAACCACGAGCATATGTACCCACTAGTGTGGCAAAATCACATATCGTTTGGATATGAAGGAACTCATCAGTGTCGGTTATTTCCAATGTCATCATTAATGAATGAAGGCGGTCATAACAGAATTTCAATGTTTTTTGGTCAATTCCAACTTGGTTAAGAATAGAGAAAACAAAGCTAACAGGGTTTTCCTTCTCCACATTCTCCGTTTCCAGACGCCCTTCAAGGTATTGAACTAATCTACGCAAAACCTGCATAAAATGCTCAGCCCGGCGAATATTTCCAGGTACAGCCTCCTTCAATATATCATCAGGCAAGGCTGGATTTGCAAGCCAACCATCGGCAGCTATGTAAAGAAAATAAGTTTTTTTTGTTAGAGATGATTGGAAATAACATTAAGAAATATGACAAAATTGACACCGTAGTAGTTATACTTATACATACCAGGTAAATCTCCTCTTAGAGCCAAACCCTCGACAAGCCTGTTGTATTCAGCACGGAGTCTACCAGCATCTGTGGCCTTGAACTTTCCTACCAGTTTTAAATATTAAAGAAAATCCAATTTTAATACCTCAATAAATTTTTGACTGATTTTATGTTAGGAACCCCAAAAATTGTATTGAGTAGGAAGAAAAATTTTTATTGAGGAAATAGGAAAGAAAAACTCTCCTCAAAGGATTTCCCTTGTTAACAACCAAAAGTCACTCTATTCACACAAAAGTATCCAAATCTCTTAAATAATCTCCCCTCTAACCAAATATCCTTCTATTTATCCGTGATAGCCTATAACAACTTCATTAACTATAACTTCCCAACTAAGTACCTCCTTATCCCATATCCTAACATACAGTCCCTATCCTATATCATGACATTTTAGTCCTCGATTTTTAAAATTAAGCAGTGCCTTCAATTGCGGATCGCAGAAAATAGTGATTTGTTCAATATTCCACTATGCTATAGTGCTATAAGCTTCTATGGCAACTATTTGACAATATTTTGTACTAAATTAGCATATCGCGGAACAATAGCGAATTGTTCAAATTCCGCTATGCTATAGCGCATTAGCCTACTAAAGCCACCAATTTGACAACACTGAATACAGAATATAAAATCCCGTGAATTTTCCACATGATGAATTTCTAAACTGACAATGTGTGAATTTTCCATATATCTCATTAAACTCCAATGGTTTAATTTTACAAATTATACATTCTAACTATTGATTTGTCAGTTTGAAAAATGTGAAACATATAAAACAAGAAGAGAAAGCTAGAAATCGACATACTTGGTCAAATTCTTGACGCATCCCTACTTATTATTTCTTTCTACCCCATCAATAGTCTGCCTCCTCACACTGACACTAAGTGCTTCGATACAAACATTATCAATATTATGAGCTTGTCAACATACAACAACTGACTCTTTCTGCATTTTCGGCATTGGATATATGGCAGCTACCTTGGATCAAGCAAATACTATAGCTATAGACCACCACATTCCAACTGCACCATATGCCGTGCCAAAAAGTAGGACACACCCTTTCTCCTTCCCGAATGCTCTCCAGATCCTACAATCACGTACACAATCAGATACAAACTTTTTTAAAGTCTGGGTAATATCAAAACCACCAATCACAAAGAACATCTAAAAAAAGATGAAAATCAAAATTAAGTGAACCGCTTCAAACTTTGAATGTCTTAAGTCTTAGGGAACAACCAAAACTGTTCAAAACAAACTTTTCAGTCAAAACTGCCAAGAATTCCAGCATTTTGGAATCCAAGAACATTTGAAAAGTTATTCAAATTTAAGTTTTCCTTAAATCATGCAATAAAATGATACAAACATTTAGAATCACAAATAGTCCAAACATTATCAAAATATTAATTTTTATTTATGAAGAATATCAAACATTTCAAAAATAAGGGAGGAAAGTAGGGAACATTTAAGACTGATCAAAACCAAAACCCACCAAACACTTAAATTCACTATATAATCAGACGCAAAATTAAACAAAATACAAAATTAAGTCAACTAAACTCAAAGTTTGAGCATTTTAGAACTAGAAAAACATCTAAAATACTACTTAAAAATCTAAATTTTTAGTCAACAACAGTTCAAATACAACATTTAGGTATAGAAATCCAAAACTGAACACTCAACCCTGCTGAAAAATGTAAAGCATTCCAGAAATCATCAAACATCATCAAAATCAACCACAATTCGATTCAAACATTTAGGAATCAGAGAACAATATTCCAACACTGAACATCACACCCCACTCAAAATAAAGCATTTCAGACAACGTTTGTGAATCGCAAATCAAAGGAAAATAGCAGTCAGCAACACCTTAAGAACAATAGAAATTAGTGAAGAACAATATTGTCTAATTCGTTACGCTATAGCAATATTGGGCCGCTATTAGACAAATTGATTCAAGAATACCAAACATCATCAAAATCAATTTTACTTTTTATAAACATTTCAGAATAACATAGCATCCAATCAAAGCATATAAAAATCCGGTAAGCCAATCAATCAACCAACCAAACTCAAATTCCAATACCTGCAAAGTATAACTCCAGGAGGCAAAACAGCAGCAGACCCAGCCTTTCATACTGCTCGAAAAACTCGCACGTAGGAACAGTCGGATTCTCTTGCAGCAAGCACCCCTAACCCAACTAGCAGTCACATTTCCTACATCCAGCATCGACGAATCACGGTTCTCAGCCGTAAGAACACGCGAATTAAACAAAGATTCTTGCGCGACGAAAGTCCAAGCGCGAGCATCTTAGCAGCAGGACCGAGACATTTGACCATATAATCATGAAGCAGTCGGAGTTCAGCAAGAGTCTTTTCCATCTCATGGACCGTTGAGTACAATAGATAAGCTTAAGCGGCGATTGAGGCTTTGAAAGTGTGTAACTTGTGATCAGAGAAAGAAGTGCAATAGTTTTGCCTGTTCCTGTTGGCATTTCAAGAAGACGTGTCCTTTTGCATCTAGGTTCGTTTAATTCAACCATGTATGAGTATTGTTCTGGGTAGATGTTGTCATATTGGAAAATACACTGTCACTTCTTCTATTGTGAACTTCATTTTTGTAAAAATTAACCTAAATATAAAATGAATATTGAATCCTTCATTAGTATATTATCAATAGCTATTAAAGAAAACAAGTTTAGGTTAGTGATGATGATGATTGAATTTAGCAGATAAGAATATATACAAATTTACATAACACAATTCATGAATCAATTTAGACATAGGTTTTTAAAATGCAGTTCACAACAGCAATTGCAGCAATATTATAGATTCTTCAAACCTCGTGATCATTATATTTTTCTGCAAAAACATTAATAATAGATTCACTATAATCATGATTTTTAAAATAATCATGTGTAAGTCAGAGTTCTCAAGGCTACGGTGCAAACCACATGAAAATAAATCTCAAGTAGAGAAAAAAATCAAGTCACAATTTAGAAAATATCCCTTCTTCTCCTTCACAGAAACGTGAGTAGGAACAATGATTATCTTGGGATAGGATTAAGAGAATTTGGGGGGCGGGAGTGCTGTGTCAGTTCTCTTTTACAGGTAGAAGAGACGCATGCATTAGAATGCCAAGTTTTACCTTTTTGGTTTGAGAAGGGAAAGTGTGACTCAGAGAGAGAATGTTGGTTGACAGAAGGTGACTGATTCTGGAAAAGACGGAGATTGATAGACGTTATTCGTTTTCTGCAGAAGCAGAATTTAACCAGAATTCTCTGGATTTTTCGTGACTTTTCAGTTTTTCTTTGATTAAAATTAAAACTATCTTCGACAAGAGGCTTTTGTAAAGATGTTAGCAAGTTGATTTTGAGTAATCAATAAAGATTAATTCGACATCTTCGTTGATTGACATGATCACGAAATGAAATGATGTTTATTTCATATATTTTGATCTACAGATGTGCTGTATTGGATTTTTAGACAAATTTATAGCACTTGTATTATCACCATAAATTGGAATACTGAATAACTTACTAAGTAGTCTGGAGTTGATTTTAATCCATAGAACTTGTGAACATAGTTTGCCTGCTGAAACATATTCAGCCTTAGTGCTTGATAAGTTTCTATAGTGCGTCTGTGTTTCGTGCAAGACAGCTGATCAGTGCTTCGCCTAAGAACTGACATGTCCACTTGTGGCCTTTTTCTTCTATTTTATTCCGGCATAATCAGCATCACAATATGTATATGAATCAAAATGGAACCTTTTCTATAACTAAAGACTGAAGACTAGTGGTTCCACAAGATATTAAATATATTTTTACTGCTGTTAAATGGGGATTATTTTGGTGCTTTGAAAATCGCACGCATAATCCTACTGCGAATACAATATCAGCCTACTAGCAGTTAGATAAAGCAAAGAGCCAATCATTCCTCGATATTCTTTTTCAGAAAATAGAGTTGCCCATTTTCATCTTTCTCTAAAGAAGACGATGGATGCATGAGAGAGGTCATGATTTTTTGTTCATTCATCTTGTAATTTGACCAACAAATCTTTAATGTACTTTCTTGACAAATAAAAATGTCTTTTCATATTGTTTAATTTGTAAACAAAGAAGTACTTAATTCTTCCCTCATGCTCATTCAAATTCACTTTGCATAAGTTTTGAAAAACTTCACAATTTTTTATTTGTTGATCCGAAAATGATATCATAAACATATACTTGAACAATGAGTAAGTCATTCTTTTATGTTTTCTTAAAATAATGTAGTAGTCAAGTTCTTCCTCTCAAGAAATCCATTTTTTACTAAGAATGAACCAGTTGTTCATACATGCTCTTGGTGCTTGTTTTAAAGCTATATAGAGCTTTGGGTGAGTTTGAAACATGATTTTGTTTTGATTGATTTCAAACCTGGGGGTTGTTTTTCATAGACTTAGATTGTTCATTTAAGAATTCATTCAAAATGCACTTTCACCATTCATTTGAAACATTTAATAAGTTTATGAGAATGCATATCAAAAAGTATACGAATAGTTCTACCTTGCCAACTGAGCAAATGTTTCATCATAATCTATACCTTCTTGTTGATTGTAACCTTGAGCTACCAATCTTGCTTTGTTCCTGATGACCTTACCTTCTTCATCTAGTTTGTTTCTGAAAACCCATTGTGTACCAATGATTGTTTGATCTAATGGATCATGTACCAGGGTCCAGACTTCATTTTTCTCAAACTGCAGCAGTTCTTCTTTGATGGCATTTTATCCAAGATTGATCAATAATGGCTTATTTGATTGATTTTGGTTCGATCTGAGATATCATCGCCATGTTGTTCTCATCATTCTTGAATGATTTCTTGTCTAATCCTATCAGCCGTGTCTCCAGTGATCTGGTTTTGAGGATGATCTTCAGTCGTTCTCAAGCTTTTGGTGGAGAATGAAACAGAGATTGTTTATCAATCTCTGTTTTCTGCAAACTGTTTTGCTGCTGTATTTCGATTTGAGTTTCCTCTTCCTCATCTTTTTTTACTTATATCTAAGTCATCAAACTCATCAAATAGTATGTGCATACTTATTCTACAACATTAGTTCTTAAATTAAACACTATATATCCTTTAGAATCAGTTTAGTAACCAAGAAAGATTGCTTTATCTGATTTTGCATGTCACAGTAACAACCAAGATATGAAAGTAGAGATGTTGTTTTCTATTTTTCCCTGAATTTCATCATGGTTTGTTGATGATCTCTTATGGATACATTAGAATATAGCAAGATGTGTTTTAGGCTTCAGCCCCAAAATATCTTTTAACATTTGAATCTTCTAAATGGTTCTTGCCATTTCTTGTAGTGTTCTATCTATTTTTCCGTCAACAACTCCATTTTGTTGTGGAGTTCTTGCACATGAAAGATTATGAGAAATGTCAAGTTCATCAAAATTTTTTTTTTTTTAAACGAAGCATATATTAATTCTTGCTCTGCTGATCACTTCTTACAGAAATGATGCTGGAGCCTTTTCATTTTGAACTTTTTTTTGCAAAATAATTTAAATACTTCAAATGCATCATCTTTTTGTTTCAAAAACAGACCCAATTAAATCTTGAAAAGTCATCAACAATAAGAAAAACCATATTTCATTCCTTCCTAGACTTGTGATTTTGACTGGCCCAAGAGATCTAATGTGAAGTAGTTCAAGAGTTACAAAGTCTTTGAATGAAAACTCTTTGACTGTTTTCCTTTTGCACATGCTTCATGTAACACCCCGTTTTTCAAACGTAGTGTATTTTTTTTTTCAAAAGGAATTAAAATAAATACAGGGAAATAAATAAGGTAAACACACATTTGATAAATATTTAAGTCGTAACACAACGACAAATAAGTCAACAAGAATTTTAAGAGAGCGGAAAAATTCTCAATCCATGAATTCAAAATATATACATAACAAAGTAGTTACAGTCTTCCAGTTTAAAAATAAACGCAACCAAAGAAAGACATCCGTTCGCCTCTGTGACAACCTAGTCTGATCATTTTGCCAAAACAACTAAACACCCTGAGTGAATCTCCACGCGCCCCGTGAGATCCTCCTAACGTAGCTGCAGTCAGCGTTCCCATCTCATTCCGTCCGTAGGGTACGAACCGTAGGATCGTCCTGATTCCATCTGAGGGCAAAGCCCAAGAGTTTTCCACATATATATTGTTAAAAAGGTCACCAACCGAAATTAACAGTTACACATACATTTAAGTTTAAATGCTAAAAAATAAACTTTTCAACTAAGCATGCACCTTATCAAGATTTTCAAATATGCGAAAAGTTCATAACAATACTTTGCCAATTAAAAAATGAAGCAAAATGAAGTTCATCCACCTAATTAAAAACATAACAAATCAAGACATGGATAAGTTAATCGTTGAACAACATCTAACTCAACTGAGGATTTTCACTGAGCAAATGATTGGGCAATCGATTGGGGTGAAGGATTTTGATAAAAACCGATCTGGGCCTGAAATCAAATCGATTAGGGAAATCGATTGGAGTGAGTAACTGAGCCCCAGGTTTTAAGGGCCAATCGATTTCCCAATAATCGTATTTTTGGTCGTAATAATTGGTATTTGAGTCCCTGACTTAAAGGGCCAATCGATTTCTTAAATGATTTTTGAAAGAATTGATTACAAAATCGATTGGCTTAATTCGATTTTGTCAATTTGGCCAAGTCCCTGTTTACCCATCCAATCGAATTGGGAAATCGATTTCCTGTGTATTCTTTAAAAAATCCATAACTAACCTCACAAATCACTATTCATTTGCTATATATGCCAATTCCCTTAACGCTTAACATTGATAACGCAAATGTACAACATCACGAGTTTTCGAAATAGTATTGCAAATCAAATATGTTATGCACCGAATTCTAAAACATAACACTTAACACTTAAAACACAATACTACAACATCATGGATTCGAAATGGTATTTTGCAATCAAACATGTTATCACCAAATTCCAAAACATACACTTACACTATAACACAATACTACACAAACAAAAATGAACCAACAATTACAATTATTAACAGGGTGTAGT